>LTDI01000778.1:0-11381 GCA_001654545.1 Fusarium agapanthi
AATATATAAGGGAAAAGTGTAACACTTACTTATCTATTACGCTTGCTTATTAACTATATTAACTATATTAAATAATATTATTAGATTATTAATTCTATACTTAGTAAGTATATTTAAATACTAAGCTAATTCTATTATATTATTATTAAGATATTATTATTTTTAATTAAACTATTAGTCTTAGTATTAAGGGATTTTACTAGGTTTAAGGTTAAAATGTACCGGTCAGTTCTTATAGAACCCGCTAGCCTATCCATCAGGAACACCATGAACTTAGGGGCGGACGGAGAATCGTCGCGATTGGACGGTTGACGTTGCTGTCAGTCTCGTGACTTTCTTCAGAAAACCCGTTAGAAATCTTGAATGTATGGCATTAATTACTGCCACAATATTCTGGTTTCCATCCGTTACCCACTACGTACCTAGGTTTTGGGCGAAAACAAGGAATCGAAATTTCTGTCTGTAGAAACCATTCGAAATGTTCTATCGGTAAGCGCTCAGGACCCTGGATTGCCTCACTCGGATGACGGATCGACGTCACATGGCAAATGATCTGCAAACCAGAGCCTCAGTTGGGTAGTCAATGACAGGTTTCTAGGGGTTTTGGCTGGACTATATCGTATCACTATATCGTATCACATCGCACGCCGGAAAAGGCCACACAATCTCTACCTTGCTCGGAGCATGTTAGCTTGCTGTAAACTGCAACAGAAAAGTACTATGCAGTGGCATCACGAAGCTGAATATCAAAAACTTGGAAAGGGTTTTGGGACGTGCATGGGCTTGTCAGGGATTAGGTACGCGTGGTCTCCAGCCAGAAATACGGTTAGTCCGGTTCCCCGGTGATTTGTGTCAGGATATCCCACACATCAAAAGAGGGTATCGTGAGATGATAAGGTGAGCAAGTGCGAAATACTTGCTTTTCTAAGCAAGGAAACTGAAAGATAGCAACAAAAAATGGCGGTTGCAGATGGTTGCCGTTTGTTTGTGTTTGGGATGACTGGAGATCATTTCGATGGCAGAGCTGAGTTTCGGGCATAGAGTGGGCATCTAGCAACCACCACAGCCCATTTCCTTGACTAGGACTGTGTTGGGGTTCAGACCCGCCGGCTCTTCTGGTGGTGTCTTGACCAGAACAATGGTGCCATTTATAATTCGAAGTCAATAAGAGACCAGGGAGTTAACACGTATCCAAGAGACCGAAGGTATCTGGGAGACAACATGTGAGTTGATAGTCAGTTCGGTAAATGTAAAGCATCCGGCAAATGCACAACGTGCCAGGTTCGATTTAGCACTCGGCGGGAGTCTGGAAGCCTCCAAACCAAATTGCCTTGGTCAAGCCTGGACCGATGACAGACAAAAATCAAGATCATCAGCCAGCTTTGACACAGGGGTGAAAGAAAACAGGGCAACTCGCTTATTGGAAAATGTGGAAGACACTGGGCCTCACTTTTCTTTCATTGAGCAAGCTGATTCGTCATTGGTCAAGATATGCTCTTTTAGCCCCCGCACCCAGACAAAGCCGGGGCGTAAGCGAAGGCAACGGAGGTGACCAGAGGGGTGTGATCGTAATAAGATTCAACAACAACCCTGAGATCCTGCGGTGCTATGAACCTGGTCCCTAGCGGGTCAGGAAGGCGTGGCCACTGAAGAAAGGGGTCAACGGATTAAAGATCCACACCATCAAGTGGTGCACCTAGACGCTAGTTGAGCCCGTTAGAGGAGGTCCCTGCTTTTGGCTGTTTCTGGGCCCGATGGTCTCTGATCTCTATGCTTCTCCAACGACTTGGAAATCGGAGCAATGAGGGCTCGATCTACCATTCTAGCTCTTGCATCCTCGTCCCAACCTTTCCCCCTCGCCGCCTTCGCTGTATGTACTGCTCATGAAAGGGTGCCGCCGCCTCGCCCCGGCACTCGGCTGCCCTGGCGGGTGCGCATGGATAGTACCTCACTGTCTCTACTGCACCGGGAGTGAAGGACAAAACTCTTTTATCTGAATGCCCTCTTCCAACTGTCAACTGCCTAGAATTTGCCCCCCAGACTCGCCATCGATCTTCAGCCTTTAATAAGATTCCTCCTGTTAAGTATCCTTCCAGGGCTGATTTTCCGGCTTGTGGCTTGTTTATTACTCTTCTTGTTTCTTGAATTTAACTTGACTCCTGAGCTCTTCAGTCTCAGCTTGGACTCCTCACCAATCCCGATCCCGTCCACTCGCCCAGACCTTCTCTGCCCCCTCAGCTCCGTGGAACGGTAGTAAGCAGTCGCTTCTCCTAATTCCAGCGTCTTCACACCCATTGACTTCAGTGCCACCTTGGTGCCACCCTGGTCTACTCATATATCGACCGTTGGAATACTGACTCCACCGCTTGCTCTCTCTTCTTTCCAACACATTCCAGCCCTTGAAGCTGTAATATCTTTATTATTTCTGCACCGCATAGGCTTCCTGTCTTCACTACACGACACTTGAAGAGGCAGCTTTTTACTTGGCCGGCATTTCGTATCAACACCTCACACGAACGCGCCTTCGAGCCACCGACTTTAGTAACTCGCACAACGATCTTAATTCACAATCAAGCAGCAAACTACAAGAAGTACTAAACCGCAAAGAGAGTGTTGCATTATTGCAAACCTGGTCCGAACCACATTGGGGCACCGATTGGCACATCGAACGATTTCTTTACGGTAGCGAATAAGTGAAGCTTCGAAGAGCTTCCTCGTTCGACCAAAGATCACCAGCGCTGAACGACTGCGACTCTTTTTGGGTGGATGCAACCTTTGTTTGTGGCTCGGCTTGACTGTGGAGATAAGTTCTGATTCGCGCCAACTCAATACCACCTACGCACATACAGCGACGCTTTTTGGGAAACCATCAATCAACGTCTTGTTGAATTGGAAAATTCTTCGAGATTTGGCAGAGCAATATCTAAGAAGGCTCCAATTGCCTCGAAGTGGTTTCTAGAAACGGTGAGTGTCCCAGAAACATCCGGTATTTTCCCCTCGTGAGACAGTGTAACCCGCATCTCTTCATCTTTCGTCATTTGGCGATGAAGCCTCGATCGATCGATCGGTCCTTGCTCCGCAGCCAATAGGAGCTTGTCTCTGTCGTCCGCGAGAACCTTCATTGCTCATACCCTCCATCATCCCGCTGCTTCGTAAACCTGGGGATTGTGCTAATAATTCCCCTGACGTTCAGGCTCTCATCCCATTGCAAGGTGCTTCCAGGCCCTACGTCACAGATCGTCGGACCCTTAGGTCTATACCAGGACCCTTCTCGGCGACTATTTTTCACGATATGCTTGCTGCTTCACAGTTCTGGAAATGCTAAACCATCCATCAATCTTATGAAAGACAATGCCACTCAACGAAACCACCTCCCACGGAACGCAACCTCCGCCGTCTTCGTCCAAGACCGGCCATCCCCTCCCTCGGCGCACCTCTCCCGCGAATTCTGTCACACTACGCCATCACCGACTAGCACAAGATGCATTGATCAACGCCGGCCGGGGCTCAGGACCCGCTATCAAGCCAACTAAGACAGGATCACCTCGACGAAACTCATCGGGCGATAGTCATGAGACTGGCCAGAGCGATCCCAACACATGGTTTGACCAGTCAAATCAGAACCCAACGGCAACTTTCGACACCAACGTTATGGAAGGTAAGAGCCAGTGTTAGAAATTGAATTGAGTAGGAAACTGATTGGGAAGGTAGTTGACCCCCCTTTCTTTCAAAAAGTGTCCGATTCTTCGAATGAAGAGAAGATGTACTACAATCACCAACTCGCCCCCCCAAAGCTCACCGCGGCACACAGCAGCAGCGCAGACGATTACAGAAGTGTCATCGATGATCTTACGGTAGAGATACAGAAGCTGAGGGAAGAGCTTAAGCGATATAAGAACACCGGTCCCGATATGCTCCGAAAGGAGAAGCTCTTCGAGATCAAGGTTCATGGACTACCGAAAAAGAAGAAGAGAGAGTTGGAGACGACACTCCGAGATTTCGCTGCAAGTCTTGAGGGGTCGCCCAACACGTCATCAACACAGAAAAAGAAGTCTCGACACGCTACTCGCGATAATATGTATTCTGGATCTGGATCGAAACATGCCTCATCTTCTTCAGGGTCAAATTTTCGCCCGGCCGACTCTGCATACGCCTCTATGTCAACCGGCGCCAACTCGGGTATGTCTTTGAGTCGTCCTAGCATGGGTTCCCAGGCTAGGTCGTCTGAGGCGGTTGAAAGTTACCTCCGTGATATCCCTGAAGGGCTATACCCGAGACATATGATTATGACGGAGAAAGAGAGGAAGAAGCTTGTTGTTCGCCGACTTGAACAACTATTCACAGGAAAGATTGGCGGCCGTCATGTGGTGAAGAAGCAGCCTGTGTTGCCTAGTGGAAGTTCTGCAGCTCTAGCACCAGTTGTCGCCGAGACACAGCCCACTGTCTCAAACACGTCAAATTCTATCCACGAACCGCCAGCCTTACAGACCAGCGGTAAAGAGCCCTCGAGAGAAGCTCGAATTCTTCCCCTTGAGCAGCAATCTGGTCACTCTGGTGAAAAGAGTCGATCTGCTGACAATGCATCTGCCTCCAATTCCAATGGCGACAATACCGAGTCCGGTGGCAACGGCAATGGCAACAGTACATGGTCAGGCGCAAACACTACTCCTCTTATGACGACCTTGCCCGAGCAACGGCCCACACGGCCTCGTGATTTGGATCCTGACCGTACTCAGGTTCCAGCCGAGAACATGGACTATATTCGCCATCTGGGCTTGGTACCTCCGGAGCTGCTAGCCGAACAACATAGCCAGGATGTGCACCCCGATGCTGAGGGATGGGTTTATCTGAATTTGTTGTGCAATTTGGCTCAACTTCATATGATCAACGTGACGCCCGACTTTGTCCGCTCAGCTGTTTCAGGAATAAGCACAAAATTTCAGCTGTCGCCTGATGGCCGAAAGATTCGATGGCGAGGTGGAACAGAGGGAACAAGATTCAGCAGTGACAGCTCTGGATATAATTCTCAAAAGAGTCCATCTACAGACGACACTGAGGATGGCATGGAAAACAAGCGCAAGCGTCAGAAAACTGGGCGTTCCACAGGGGACGAGTTCCAGTCTGGAAGCTCAAGCAAGAATGGCTTGAAGTTTGACCCACAGCTTTGTGCTCCATCCGAAAGTTTCCATTACAAGCCCTTATTCGCTCAGCAGGATTCATCCGGTGGCCAGACTTCTCTCGATGAAACCGTTTCTTCCTTTGGTCCTCCAGAGGAAAGTAATATTGGTGAATCGAGATGGGGGCTGAGTGGCTCAGGAGCCTCCAGCCACAGGAAGCGCCGCCATGATGGTGCCATTATCTACTATAGCGGTGCTCCATTTTGCACGGATCTATCTGGAGATCCCGGAGATATGTCGCCAATGACGCAGATGCGCGCTGCTGGTCAGACTCAGACAGATCAAGATAACTTTAAGGTCCCCCCATCACCTCTCCGACGAACAGATTCTGGTTCTTTCATCAACTATCGGCCGTTGACTGATCGTGGGCTCTTAGCCAGTCAGCAAAGTACAACGATGGATGTCGATAGTGAAGATACACCCAGCCTGACAGATGATGCCGACGATTTGAGCGAGGTTGATCTGGACTTTACGTGGTCTGATAATGCACAGTACATGCAGCACTTCCCCCTTGAGCCTTGCGGCTTAGGAGGAGTTTTACCCGAAGACCATTTCATGGTTGTTGTTTCAACCAAGCGACCTAAGCAAGACGATTTGTCTACGTTACCTCAAGTTGGTGGTAGAATGTTTAGTGAAAACACGGATGGTATCATTCGGCGACTGGCGACTATGTCAACGTCCTCACCGGAGTTGGGGGTTTCAAAATCGCTTCCTGCTACGCGCTCTCCCATTGAGATCGAATACATGTCAGGCCGTATCAAGCGGCTGACACCAGTTTCGCTGCCTCCCCCTGCAATCTTCTTTCCGCCGTTCAGCCCTACCGAGTCTACAGCCGATGGCGATTATGATGATTCCGACGATGTCGACATGTCTTCGTCCTTAAGAGATCTTGCTGGTCAACGAACAGTGCAACGCCGTTCAGATGGATATCCTGATGGTGTTGATCTTAGCAGTGGCGACGAAGAAGGTGATGAACCTGATGATTCGCCGAATCAGAATATTTATGACATTAATCGAGACCCAAAGACATTGCCAAATCGGCCCCAACAAGCCGCACGCCGTACCAGTAGCGCTGCTGCGGCTGCTGGCACTGCTCGGGGCGCAAGCAAGAGTAATAGCGCCAACCCGGCGCTTTCACATGATGAGAGTTCTGTTGATACTGCTGGAGCGATCGAAAGTGGTTACAGCAGTAGCGAGGAAAGCGCTTAATCTTCACCTGTTACTTCAGCCTACTTATTACACATTTCATATTTCACGATTTGATTAGGGGTTACGGATATCACGAATACGGAAGGCCAAAAAAAGATTTCTTGTACAGTCTTGTGTGGCCTTCTTGACCTTCAGTCTCTGTTTTCACGGGAAGGTTGCATTATTTTGCATTTAGCTCGGCGTTTATGAGGATGGATAATGATTCCCTGGGTAATCTTTGTTACGAGATAAAGGATTGCGTAAAACGGCGTAGGCCTGGGTATAAAATACTGTCTGGATTTCACAAGGATGAATCACTAGGGAACTTAGTGGCACATTGAATTACCAGATTTATTGTTGAAACACTATTCTGTTGTCTTGGTGGCCGTTGCACGCTACTACTTATGAACGCTGATTGATTTTAACCAGATGTTGGTACTAGCACCGCGTATTGACTTATGAGCGATCCATCCATGATCTACCAAAACCAGACTTCGAAACAATGTGATTGTTCGGACTGCCAGCTTAATCAATCAACCCAAAACCGGTCCTCTTTCCTTTGCGTAGGGGACTACACATCATACTGTTTATTACCGTGTGGATTTTTGGGCAAATTGTTTATCTGTCCCAGAGCCAACCGCTTGCGCGTCACGTGAATGGACGCTCACGTCTCACTCGGGTCATCATTCGATTTCTCCCATCGGAATGCATGAGGCGACCTAGATTCTACACATTCATCTCATTGTCGTGAAATATGATGTATTTAACAAGCACGTTACCTTTGGCTCTGCTCGGCGCCCTTGCAAGTGTCCTGTGTAGAGCAGAAGATGTTCACAACGTTGCCATCATTGGTTCGTACTTGATTTCGTTACTTTAGAGACATGGTTAAAACGCAAACCCCAAGCTACAGATGTATTCCCTCGCAATGCGGTCAATCCCTGTATCAGGATTGGCATGTACTAACTTGGAGAGTAGGGGCTGGAGCTGCTGGGTCGTCAGCAGCCTTCCATTTGTGGCAATATGCCATAGAAGAGGATATTGCTATTAATATCACCATCTTTGAAAAGACGGATCGCATCGGAGGCCGTACATTGACAGTCCCTGCGTATAATGACCCTTCTGTGCCCATCGAGCTCGGCGCGTCTATCTTTGTTGGCGCCAATCATATTCTTGCCAACGCCAGTGAGCGCTACCATCTCACAATGAGCGAGCCCCACCGTCTCGAGAGGGATGATATGACTATCATATGGGATGGCTACGAGTTCGTCTTTCAGACGACCGAGGGGTCTTGGGCATGGTGGGATCTGGCCAAGATGTTCTGGAGATATGGGCTCGCACCCTACCGGTCTAAACAAATCGTGGATGCCATGGTCAAACATTTCCTCAAGTTATACGAAGCCCCTTACTTTCCCTTCAAGTCGCTCACTCAGAGAGCCGAACAGTTGGGATGGAATGAGATTACAAGTATAACGGGAGATCAGATGTTAAAGCGAAACGTAAGTTCAAACTACTCAATTGAAAACGGGTGATGGCTAACTGGACAGGAAATTGATCCTCGTTTCGCCCGTGAGATCTTGCAGGTTGGCACACGTGTCAACTATGCTTCAAACCTAGCTCATATTCATGGTCTAGAGACTCTAGTGAGTGGAAGATATGACCCCTTACACGTTTTTTGCCTAACTACGACAGGTTTCGTTGGCAACCGACAACGCGATGTCTGTGGATAGCGGCAACTGGCGTATCTTTGAGCATATGGTGATAGAGAGCGGAGCTTCTATTTCTCGCAACACGACCGTGGCTTCAATCGAAAAAGTCCAAAAGAAATCGCGGTCATCTTCGCCAGTGTATGTCATTACAACGAAAGATGCCAGCTCAAAGGACGGTGCTTCGAAAGAATATGATGCCGAGTTTGACAACGTCATCATCGCCAACCCCTGGCAGTTCAGTAACATAAAGGCTGGAGAGGGTGTTCTCGATCGCGAAATCGATGAGATCCCCTATGCCAAACTGCACGTTACACTCTTTGCATCACCATTGGAGCTTAGTCCCGAATTCTTTGGCTTGAAGGCCGGAAGCAAAGCGCCCGCTACTGTTTACACTACTCTTGGTGAAGACGAAGAACCAAGAAAAGGGGCCGAGGGAGTCGGTCGTACTGGCTTCTACTCTATTAGCACATTGAAATATCTTGTCAACCCTAAGACAGGTCAGAAGGAGCGTGTCTATAAGATCTTCTCGCCCACACCCATCACTGCCGATTTCCTCACACGTCTTTTGGGCACCGACATCCCAGACTCTGTGATTTCTGGAAAGTTACAGGATGATGCAAACACTTCCAATCCTATCTCTTGGTATCATCCTCACTGGTTCAACTCTTACCCCGTTGAGCTCCCTCGTGTCACATTTGAGGACCCTATTCTCGGTGAGGGCGTATACTACACGTCTGGTATTGAGAGCTTCGTGTCATGTATGGAAACCAGTGCTTTGATGGGCAAGAATGTGGCCCGGTTAGCTGTCGATAAATTTGCTGGTATTTCTCGCCCGGAACCACCTAATAAATGGGAGGGTTATGAATCCGATGACGGAGAGGAGGGAGGCATTCGTGCTCAGGCTGAAAGTGAACTTTGATCGAAGCAAGGATATATACATTCGCCTAATCATTGTTGGAGATCTTGTATGTACCAGAATGAATTCACCATCTGAGGACAATCGTGGGAGGCACATACGGGAAATTCCATTAAACTATTGTTATACGATTGGTGATATTGAATCAAGATCTATGTCACCAGTATTACTGGCAGTTGACGTAGCTAATCAACATTGTCGTGAATCGTAGTTCAAGTATATGTGTTTATGTGGTCATTTATGTGAAATAACTCGACAAAGAACCTTGTTATTCTTAAGAACAAAACACAATGCCAGGGACAGCTAATCTCAAGGCCCCCTAAATTCATACTGAACATCCCTAGGTTCTTTTTTCTTTTTCTCATAGAATGGAGGTTTCGAGCTTTCTCTTTCTGCCAAGCCAAGCTCCTCCTAATCCTCCTCGACCTGAGGTGGGCTGTAAATATTGCCATATGTTAGCTTAGGCACCTTACCCCTGGTCCACTAGCCTCAGTGGCGCACGTCAGCTGTGGCAAACATCCAATGACCCCTCCTTCTTCACAGGTTTCTTCAAAGTACCTACACAAAGAAAAAGGCGGGAGGCAGTCACGGCCTTTTTTTCATACAGTACTTCCTCCATGCTATGACGCACTCGTCCTCCTTACACGCTCAAGCTTGATCCTGCCTAAGCTGTTGGTCCAGTCAATCCCGGCCGCTTTTGGTGCGATTTCCATTTCCTTTTTGCTGTCACAAGACAACGCGGGAGCTGCCTACCGTACCTAAAGAAATACCTAAGGTGCCTTAGTGAGCGAATGGGAAGGTGCTTGGCCTGTTTCTGCCTGTTACTGCTCTGGTGTCTTGTCACGACATAGCTTTTTTATTTGTTTGTCGTGCATCGTCGACTTTCACCTCCCTCCTTTTCTAATCTTCCATCCCAATCTTAGGGAAATACTCCCTACGACTCCCTGATTCGGCGCCAACAACAATAGCATCAACCGTGCAAGTGTCGCATCACACACTTTCTCTCTCTCTTTGCCCTATTCCTTCCTCCGTTGAAAGCCCAGGGTCAGCATGTTCGCCTTACGAGGAAGTAAGTAACTGCCCCGCATCATCCCTGCTCCCACCTTACAACCAACATGTACATCTTGAGCATAAAGAGGAACAGCCTCGCTGCTTTGTGCCTTATCTCTCCCACCACTTCTGCATCTCCCCTTTCGCCGCGCCGCTTCATTCTCGTGCAAGTCTACTAACACCGACGTTCTCAAGTCGGCAAACTGATATTCGGTTCAAGCACGCAGGAGGCATTGATCGAGCTTCCACAGGGACAGCTCTACCTTGTTCGACCTTTATCTCCTAAGGGCTATTCCGAACTCATTTTTCGAGACTCGGCTATCCGCGTTCGACGCACAAACCAGGAGTTCCAGTATCAGCTTGTTGTTCAACGCGTCTTTGAAGAAGGTGAGGCAGAGCTTCTTGCCGAAGAAGAGGGTGAAGAGGTCGAAATCGATGCCCTCGCATCTGAGAAGGACGAGAAGACCTTCCTACTCGACGAGGCTCTATCTTTCCGTTCCGAGATTCGCGAGAGTGGTGACAAAGTTCTTGCTTGGAAGGATTTAAGCGGTGATACTGGTGACCTCTTCCAGTTCGTTTGCGACCCTTCTGCTACATCATCTCAGGTACAGCAGTTTGTGCAAGTTGCTCAGCAGTGCCAATACGAGCGCAAGTATCGCAAGCCGCATTCTACAGCAACAGCCTCCGACCTTCAGCAGTTCGAATTCGAAGAAGAGGACCCCATACCGCCTGCTAGTCCCCTGCATAGCCCAACGTTGGCTCGATCTATCGAATCTGTCGACGATATGTTATCTAAGACCCAAGCAAATTCCGCTGCTAAGCGTGAGCCTGCCTTCGTGCCCGAACAGGAAATCGAAGCCCCGGTCCTGAGTGGTCCGGACGCTAGCAACCCTCCCGAGGCTCTGGAGATATATGCCGCTGTTGTGGCTGAACTACATGTTTTTGACCCTCAGCCCGGCCATTTCGCTCTCGTTGATGATTCAGTTATTGCTCAAGTCTCAGAAGTTGGAAAATGGGAATACTGGCTCCAGATCGAGTCGAACGATAAAGCGTATCTGGGTACTCCTGTCGTTGCTGACTTCAACCCTGTCTTTGATTTTGAATATCTCTCTTTCGTCTTCAATCATTTCAGTAGTGATGGAACTGCGCGATCATGGCTTCTCAGATTTAAAGATCAGCCCACCTTGGAAAAGTTTCAAGAAGCGATTATGCAAGCCATTTGGGAGAAACTGAACGAAACCAAGTGGACGAAGATGCAAGACAAAGAACGCGAATATGTTCTTGATGCATTTGGCGACCTAACTATGGAAGATGCGCCTTCCACGGAGGAGGAGGAGGAGGAGG
>LTDI01000779.1:0-16684 GCA_001654545.1 Fusarium agapanthi
CCCCCCTCCCAAGCATCCGATCTCAATACTGGCCAGCTGGTGAGTGGCATTGCTCAGCGTCTCAGGTCATGAGGCAACAAACTCTGTAACAGCGACATGCGTATTTGGTCAGCAGTTGGGTGCGATGCACCTTCAAGTTTGCTTGACGTCGCTTTCGACTGACTGACTCCATGTGCAATTGATGCTCTCTGAGGAGTGGAGAGCAGTTAGCCAGAGCTTGAAGAATTGAGTTGCGGGAGAAAGCGAAGCCGATCAATTAATTAATTGCCTGGTGATAAGTCAGACTTGTCAAAAAGGTGTTGCGCTAGAAGGAAGAATCACCCTCTGAGACCGGCACCGGACAGAAAAGGGTTAGTAGCAGAGGATTACGGTCAAAGAAAAAGGGAGAGAGAGACTGCTAACCACAAGATCTGAATGTGTGCCGTCCCGCTGATAGGCTCTTCCCGCCCGTTAATCACGGTATGGTTTCGCTTGGCTTCTCGGGAGGCCATGGCTCACTCGGGTTAAGCGAACGCTTGGACTTCTGGCGGTTTGTTTCGTTTTCCCTCTCTTTTGTCTGGCTTTCGTTAGATATGCCATATGCATCACCATCGCGATCGCGATACTCAGTCTATGCTCTGCATGTAAGACACACATATAATTGTATGTATTGTTACGAATGAGGTGGATTGCGCCAAGTAAAGGGGCCCTGAACCATATGTCACGGAGTATCCATGCCAAACGCCATTGTCGATTGACTGAGCCTGCTGTACGAGACGATATAGCGGTCTGTATCAAGAAAATGCTCACTATCCAGCTAGCGCACATGGTGCCGACACAAGCAGCGGAGGTGGACCAGGTCCAAGGTGGAGTTATCTAGGTATGTACTCCGTACGTTGGAAGTTGTTTGTTCAGCTGCAGTAGTGGCGTGATCCGGTCAGGAACCAGGAACAAGCAAAGTCAGGCACAGACAGGAACAGACTTAGAAACCCGCAAATTCCGGAAGAGCCTCAAAGCCAAGATACGGTTGTCGTTATGTGCTCAAAGCCTTTTCCTTTATCTTGGCTTGTGTTGCTTTCTGACGAGCGCAACGAGATACTGATTTGCTATTACGGCTCAGGTTGAGTGCCGTCTTGGTTTTGTTTCAATACCTTGCGGTGGTCCACAACCAGACATGATAGAACCTGGCCTTGAGCTTGAGGCGGTGACGGCCGCAACGGCGAAAGTTCAAGAGTCGGAGCCCTCAAAGTCTCAGGCCGTCTTATTAAGTTCGTGTTTCAATCGTTTGATCTGACCGTTAAATGCTAATTAGACTAGATAACTAGATTTATTGTGTGCCTTCAGCCCAATACTTAATGACGGATGGCTTTAAGAGGGTTGGCCAGCACTGGCGGCAGAGGGGTTCAACAGGGAGGGGGGCCTGGAAGCTTTCCACGTTGACAGCCGAACGGTGAAGATGATAGGCCCGTTTATTGTTCGATGGCTCACCAGCCAGCCTGCCTAAACAGGAAAGCTTGTGCCGGACAGATCGATATCCGTCCAAGAAGGTAACAATCGCTAAAGTTCTAGGCCAAGAATGCTCGATGGGATTTCATGGTGCACCCAGATTTGGCATCTTGTACGGTGGCAGCTCGATCGAAGGGATGATTACTGAAGCAAGGACAAAATGCAACAGCGTCCTCGTCTTTCCAGCAAGACCTGACGCTGTTCGCCATAGATAGCACGTATTATTGATGAGGATGATCGAGTGATAGTTTGCAGGTCGATAGCAAAGTAAAGCTTGTCGGACAGCAGAATAAGAATAGACACTACATAATAAGCAACGTTATCCGTAAACTCAATGAGCGGCGACTCTGTGCCTAGCCAACAGATAATGCCGTCCTTTGAAAACGATCTTGGCGCATGGCTTGATATCTCCGCGAGCCAAGGAAGGGTACTTGTCTGCTGCAGGCGTTTCAACGCCATTGGCCAGGTTCTGGTTATGTACTGTGTAGAGGCTTTGGGATGCAGTGAAGTGATAAATCCCCAATGATTTTACACGGGTACTAAATGTTCTGTCCAAGTCCGATTTTTGATAGGCAAGGTGTCAATTCGCCGGCCCGGTCGATTTGTCTCGGTTCACCTGAAGTGACTTGTCGTGCCGAATGAGCCATGATAAGAACATTGTATGGTGACAGATTGACAACGTACTACAAAAAAATGGTTCGTGGAAGGAACGGCATAATTCTCTAGGGCACAACAATTCATCAGCTGCTGCCGACTTCACATGAAAGAAGGCCGCACGTATTCGTGAAGCTATTTTTGCCGAGTCGCTATCCCTCATATTAGTGCGATCGGTGGAAGGAGATCGTGGGGAGCTATTGAGTGCGAATAACCTGATTATCGCGCGTCCCCATTCTAGACCGCATCGTCGACAGGCAAGACGAGACGAGACGAAGTGAGACATGGGCTTCATGATGGCAGATGAAAGACAACGAGCCTGATTTAATCTCAGCACATTCCAGCCGGGTCAGGCGAGGCCGCGTTTTCGAGGACATCGGCAACCTTGCTCCCTTGCAGCCCATGCCATCCTACCAGCGTGACCGCACCATTACTTTGTGTGATTAGAGCGAGTGGTGACATACCATCCATCGTTGATGCCCATATCTGGAATCGTGGATGGGGAATTAACCGAGGGGCCCGAGCCGTTTTTTGTCTTTGCTTTTTGTGTGCTTTGATGGGATGTCTAAGATGTGTCTACTATGGACTGGCTTGACTGGTGAGTGGTGAGGTCTGCAAGCAACAGGTTTTTGTCAAATATATCCCTTGCTGAAAGGCACAGATGCATGTTCTGCTCAGCTCAGCTGCATGCTTGTCTTAGACCCTTGGCAAGACCGGACTAGTCTGTGCCCGTGATGTTAGACGAAGAGAGAGGCGGGTTGATGATTATGTGAGGGGTTCAACGAAGAGGAGGTGAGGCTCCAAATCCGGGGGATCCTGGCATATGTCGATGACGGTGAGTTTTGAATGCAAGTCTGAGGTTGGTGATGTGGGAAGCATGATGGAAAAAGGGATGAGACATGAGGTCGGTATTATGTGAGGGTTGTTGGGATTCGGTTTGCTATTGCCTCGTAGGTGGTAGATCAAGAGATTTCAGAGAAGGAACTATTTTCAGCAACTGCCAGGAATGGATTTGGCGTAGAAATGTGCAAGTACAGTAAGTAGTACATGGCACAGCAGTTCCTGCTGCTTTATCTCTACAAAGCAATTGCAATTTATGAGTGTTCTACGCAAGTCTCCCCTGTAAGAGTGTTCTTGATATGAGGTGCCTTAGTCCCTCGGATACTAGTTCATTAGAATTGGGGTGCATTGATAGCACATGAAGCTATCTCAGGCCGTTGAAATAATTACTGTTCTGTAGTTCATCATTGTCATCCATGCTCCGTACATACGCGGTAATCAGTAATCACTGAATTGAGCTCACTCACCACACTCACCACTCATGACCCCTGTGTGCTCCAGTAGATCGTATGCACAGAGAATAGGGACTGTTCGTCCCTGAGTGTGCCACGTTCATGATGCTCCTCCAATCCATCAACGCCATGGCGCTAGAGTCCATTAATATCCCCTGTCTCCTGCCCCTCAGGTCCGGACGACCGACTCCAACTAGAATAGTCAGTTCCCTCTGGGGCCTGGCCTAAAAAACTGCGTGGCCCTAAAACGTCCTGAACCGTGCCCAGCGCCGTCTCACCAGGGGGGGGATGAGCACCTAGGTATCCACTGTGTCTTCAGTGAATAAACTGACACATGATGAGGGACAAAAAAGATTGTGCGACGCAAGGCACGAGTCGAGTCGGATTGGTTGTGCGGGAACATTCTCCAGTTTCAACTGGTTCAGGCACAGACTTGGAGGACGATTCAGATTGGCTGTGTCCTTGTTTCCTGTTTCTCCCTACATTGACACTTTAATGTGAGGTCTGTGTCTCTTTGCGACTCTTTGACAATGCAATGCAATGCAGCGCATTTCTCAACCAACCCTGCACGTTAACGAAGAGAGATGCAACTCTGCTGTAATTAGAAGTCGACCTCTTGATCGATAATACTGTAGACCAGACCTCTTTGGTGGTTTGTAGACCAGGGTTTCATGTATCAGCAGCTCAGAGCCTAGCCTCACCCCCTATCCACTCACTATCCACCATAGTCCACACCCACATGAGTGAGGCTTCACACCTCCTGCCTCTCACCATCTCGCATGTCTCTCATATCTTGTTCTTATTCTTGACTAGCTAGGTACATTGCTGTACAGTACAGCACGCTTTTCTTAGTAAAGACTAACATCTGGCGTTGCATGCTCGCTGGCCATGACGATCCTAGGCCTCCATCCTCACTCTCCCCCATGTAAGTTAGTCTGCACACCCTTTCCCACTCTTTGAAACCCCCAGTCTGTATATAGCTTCAACTGCCCCCCAACTCAGATTCTGATCTCTTGATCTTCGTCCTGCCTGTGTCATATACAGGGCCTTTGAGTTCCTGGTCGATATACCTTCACCTATGCTCCTTTCATCTCATCCCATCTCATCTCAGCCCATCTCTACCGACGTCCCACCCAACGTCGATACCTTGGGGTTGACTTATACCGACTGTCGAATCGAGTTTCAATTGAACCGAGTGAATTCAATTTCACTTGATCCGATTATCACCGAAGCTCAATCCCGAGTAGTCGCTTGATTGTTAGTGAACATTGCCCATTTAATATATGCCTGTTACAAGGATGATATAGGTAGTGGTCGGTGCATTGATATGCATGGACACCATCCATCATCTCACATCTCATCCAGCTTATACTATACATACAAATGATCTAGTACAATAACTAACCGTCTCCTAGTTGACCTGAACTCGGAAGTGTATATCTTTCAGGCTCAACATTCGCTCATCTTCTCTTCTTCCACCACACCTTTGGACAACATTGGTGTGACTATACTAGTACTTGTCAACCTCACTGCACCTCCCTCTGAAGTCTTCACATACAGACACAGAATGGAGATATAACCATGAAGGACTCACACCTCCAAGCTCTCATCATTGTCCTCGCGACCGTGGTTCCCGTCACCGCCATCACCGCAGTCGGATGTTTCCTCTACCGCCGCAACCGCCAACGTCGATTTCTCTTCATGAACAGAGGCATCACCCCCATCGGCGACGAGGAAATTGAGTCGTGGAAGAAGGACAGGAACCAAGAAAAGGCACGCATCATCGAGGCTGCAAACAACGAAGCCAATGATCTAGAGCGACAACTCCAGCATCAGAGACAGAAGAGCACATCGTTTAGTTCCATACGCAAACCTCCGAGTGTTATTGTCTACGATCGTCCTCATCCCCGAGTCTCTGAGGAACTCTCACCACGCTTACTTCACCACAAGCACAGCATCGATACCCCTTCAACCCCAGTCGTTGCCCGTGCTCCCAATTCTCGTCCCGGTCTGACTGATGAGGCCGTCCAGGGTGAAGATGCCTTCATCCCACCTGTGAAGCGTCAACCTTCACGATTAGCCAAGCTCCCCCCCTCTGCTCGCCACAGTCGAACTCGCAGCAGCCGCAGCAGCACTATGAGCGCAGTATCACACCGTGATCCCTGGCACGGTCACTATCCCGATGCCTTCTTCGGCGCTCGCAGTTCCAGCGAATACCTACCCAGAGCCAATCGGTCATTGGATATTCGACGACAGCACCAGCGAATGCACTCCATGTCAAACATGAACCGACTCTCATTCGACGACGAAATCTTCCTGGGAGGTCTCTCACCGCGACCTTTGATCCGCAAATCAGAGATTGGCAGGGCCATCGGCTGAGCCAGAAGAATCTGATGATACTGTCACTGAGAACCAAAACAATACGACATGCATACCCCTGTATCGTTGATTACCATCCCGAACCGTATCAAGAAACGGTTTCCGTGACGGCTTGTTTCAACCCCCGTCAAACCCCATCAACACCCCAGTCACAGTCAAAATTGGCGGGGCCGAGATCATTTTTGACCCATTTCTAGCAGGACTATCTGGTCCATAGAAACATTGCCATTCCATTGCTGCTGTCACTCGGAGGCAATTCGATCGTGATAGGCTCCTCGGCATTAACCTGAAGATATTGCTTCATCTCGTTAATGACCAAGAGATTCGGCTTTATGACGCTCAACGCAACTCTACCCCAAGCCTCAACCTCGAACACCCACTTACATTCTCTTCACGAATACGCAAGAACCCACTGTCATTTTCGATCTTCGCTTCTCACTCCTCTCCTAGAAGAGGCAGTAACCATGAGACCGGTTGAGTCCGCCTCATTTTACCCTTGGCGTTCGGACGCCGTGGGGACCATGATTTTATGCGCTGGCGTCTATGCCCGGCTGGAACGCGGAGGATTTTGTGTGCATTTTAATGACGGATATACCCCAGACTTTCCTTTATTTTTTTTCTTTTTATGTTATCATGACCAAGCGAGCAAGTGATATGAACGGATACGAGACGGCCCGTTTCATACGATGCAGGTGATGTCCACGGCTGACTCGAGCCTGGCGACGAGAGTTCTCCTATTAAGATACGGAGCTGGACAGACAAATAAGTCCTTGGCATTATCACTCACGTGCCAAACACCTGTACGAAAGCTATATATATAGATATGCACTCCAATTTCAACAGATTGACAACAAACCCTCCCTCCATGTTTATTTAAACCCTTGCTTGAATCTTGGGCGCATTGGACTGATAGACGGAGTGATATAACTGACGCAATCAAGATGAACAAGATTAAATTTTAGATCGACATAGTTAGCCTTGTACCCATCATGTTCTAAAAACGTCTTTATGTGAAGTTTAATTGATATACTATTGGCTTTACTTTGCATAGAATCGCACTCTGTTCCTGAGGTAGCAGCCTTGTTCCACTAAGAAACCACTTAACGCGTTCTTAGCCACTCACGGCGGGGCATATGTCGCGTCCAGCCACATCCCGTCTCAATCCCATTTGGCGTGTTCTCTAAACTTGCTCTCAACCTCAGTCCAAGTTCACTTGCGCTCTCACTAAATTTCAAGCCAACAACGAATTATCTTGGCCAGGATCTACAGCGTCCGCAAGCATCGAGATTGAGTTCTTGCAGCGTAAACGAATCTCGACCAACAAAATAGGGACCATTACTAATCTCGACATTCCTTGCTCTCCAATATCCGACTTGAGACCATCACCAGAAAGGGGTTCAGAAGAGAGTGACCAAGTGGTCGCCATATCAGAGGTACTCCCTCTGATACTCGTCAAGTACAATAAGGAGACAACATTGCTGTTCGACCAAAGTATCCATTTGCCTCATCTCAACTGTATACCTGGGTAGCAAGATCTGCACAGCCACATCTAAAGCATCTCTTCCTAGCATCAACATACTATTCTCACCATCATTGACAATGCCACCTCGCAAGTCTAGCTCGCGAAAAAGCGACACTTCAACTGCACGATTTGTCCCGATGGATGATGTGTCGCCCTTGGAGCAAAGTCCAGCACCCGCTCCGACACATGACAACGATTCCATGGCCACACAAGTACCTGCTGCACCAGCACCAGCACCTGCACCGCAAGCTGCCAGTGAGACTGCTGTTACAGAAGCTGAAGCGGATACTTCTATGACTCAGAATGGCGACAAGAAGGACAAGGACAAGGATAAAGAGCATAAGGAGCACATCACAATCGAGGTAGGTTCAAGAACAGCAACCCACCCCCCTCCCAATCATCGAGTGTCCAAATCTATCCATAAGGGACGCTTAGAACTAATGACTGACTGACTGATTCGAACAATAGGACTTGACCCTTCCAAAGTCTATAATAACGCGTCTGTCCAAGGGTGTTCTACCCCCCAACACACAGATCCAGGCCAATGCCATCATGGCTCTAAGCCAGAGCACCACAGTATTTATCAACTACCTAGCGTCTCAGTGCGTGAACTCTCCTTCTCCCCCGCAAGAGAAAATCACTAATTTCGAGTTAGCGCCAATGAAAACACCGTCAATGCAGGCAAAAAGACAATCTCCCCTGCAGATGTCTTCAAGGCTCTTGAGGAGACCGAGTTCGCGTTCCTCAAGGAACCTCTCGAAGCTGAATTTGCCAGTATGTCTTTCTATGGGCCCTGCCGTGTCTTTTGGTGCGTGGCAGATTGTATATTACAAGATTGCTAATACCCTACACAGAGTTCAACGCTATCCAGACTGAAAAGCGCACATCTTACCGTCAAAAAGTCCGCGCCAAAAAGTCAGACGGGCCAGACACTGATATGCCAGACACCTCTAACATAGAAGCCGACCCAGACACAACAGCTGTCTCAACAGGCCCTCTAGCTAAGCGCCCTCGTGTAGAGCCTGGAAATACAGAGGCAGAGGAGGATGCCGTGACGGAGGATGAGGTTGAGATCCCCGAAGATTCAGAGGACGACGAAGTCGAAGAAGAAGACGAGGAGGAGGCAGAAGCTAGTGGCGATGATACCCAGGATGCCCTTGAGCTCAAGGAAGGGAAAGAGGAGAGAGACGAGGCATTGGATGGGGATGAGAGTGATTAGAAAAAATGTAGTTAGCCATCCGGCCTAGGGGCTGGATGAACGACTCTGGTGTTCATGGTGCCACTGTCACACAAATTATTGACACGATAATCTAGTTTACTTTCCTTCAATTGCCTTGCTTGTACGTACACGGCTGAGCGGGTATGACAATTCCTACTGTAGTTTGTTGTACAGTTGAAACCTAAATCTCAACTGTCGTACTACGCACCTTGTCAACACCCTCCAGACGCTCCGCATTCCTTGCCCACTCACAAGATAAGCCCTGTTGCGAATACTGTCCCGGCGGAAACATCCCGGCGGGTGTTACCGTGCTGTCACTTCAAATGTAGTACACAGGCTCTAAATATCGGACGACAACATCCCAGGCTGCCCGATTCGTTGGGCCGGGTCAAAACATGCTGTCGTGGCTGTGTATTGCATGAACAGACACGAACAGCAAGTCGAGTCCGGGTTCGTTGCACAGCTTCGATACTGACTGACATGAGCCTCAGCTCACGGTGCAAAGAACATTACGAAGCAACAAGATTAATAATCAAGACCATAAGCATCTCATCAAGCATCGTCATTATTTACGCAGCAAGCAAAGCCGCAAAGTACCCGAGGTAAGACTATAGACATGACCTATCAAATCTGAGCCAACAATCCAATCCCCAGTATGTCACCCAGTCGGTATCAAACCCCTCTCGAGCGACACTCACATGTCGCACATGCATACACACGCGTCACGACTGGTACGTTGTACTCCAGGAAGAAAGAAATGTTTAAAAAGGACGAATCGAAGAGTGACGTGGTATCAAAATGAAAGCCTAATAGATGTATGCCTCGCCAACACAAATAGTACCCAGCGACAACGTACAGACGAGTCGCAGTGGAAAACTCATCCGTAATACCACCAGAACAACCAAACCAAACCAAACCAAACCAATAATCTGCGCAAATAACATCAGAGTAAGCCCATATACCTGCATCCAACATAATGGCCTGGTAAACATGTAACAACAAAAAAAAACAGCAGCAGCAGGGCATGTTACCCCCGTGAATGTACCTAACCAGACTTACTACCTCATATCAAAACCCACAAGTAGAAGAAGAAAACATAGAATAAAAATCAACAATCATGTGTCCCTGTCCTGTCCGACTCCTCTATCCCAGCCAGTCCAAATACTATTAGCAATTCTTCAAGCCAGGAGGCCCCTCGAGATGCACATAGCCCCTCCACTCATCAGCGTACCTGGAGACCCAGGAGGGAGGAAATCAGACCAAGATAGCCGTCTTCTGGCTCAAGTCGTATGTAAACCCAGTATAGGCCAAGAGAGAAATAAGGGAAATAAAAAGAGCAAATGGAAGAAAAAACACAAACAAACCACACTATCAGATTGGATTTCTCAACGGAAGCAGGTGAGACCGTGGGCTATAATCCTTCCATCGTTTCGCATCACCAGCTGGTGTTCACAAACTTATTGAGGCTGCTGGCCTGGAGTCCACCACTGCTGTGCTGGTGAATGCTGGCCAGACCAGCCTTGAGAGACTGATGGTCCACCAGCGCCACCTTGAGGCATGTATTGGCGAGGCGTTTGATCTGCAGGATACATGCTCTGACCCGCACCATATTGCATACCAGCCATGCCGGGGAACTGCATACTTTGCATCTGGCCCGAGCTCCCTTGACGGAGATGCGAAGGCGACTGCGACGGGTGAGGTGCTTGGGACTGAGCAGTATAGCTGCCGTAGCCATGCTGGGGCGCCTGTGGAGTCTGCGGCCACATCTGACCCGACTGGTAGTTGTAACCAGGCGTTCCCTGTGACATGGAGCCCCCTGTACCGGGAAGTGTTGGTCTGATCGATTGCGTGGGTGATTGAGCCATACCCCTCATGGGTGCTTGACTGAGACTGCTCTGCGCGCTGATTGACTGGGAGTAGGGCGCAGTGGTCATCATCATTTGAGGGCTCTGAGTGGAAACCAATCCAGGCTGCTGCGACATGGCCGTAGCCGTAGTATGAGGTGAGTGTGAAGGCCTGCTGGTAGCCGTGTTGGAACTGTCGGCCGAGGCCACAGGCTGCTGGGTCAGATTGGAGGGGGGCTGCTCATGTGGGCGTCGCCAAACGCCTTGGAGGTAGTCGTTGCGCATATCCCGCTGCTGATTAACTGACCTGTTGAAATCTGCGGCATGATGGGCCTGGGCGTTAAGCTCCCCGAGGGGCGAAGGACGGGTCTGGTCTTGGTAAGCAGGGCCGGTGATCTCCTGACGAGGTCCGCCTTTAAGAATTCCGGAATAATCGCGCGGCCGGGAGTCGCTTAGGTCTGATCCTAGTGTCAATCCGGGCATTCTTGTCGTGGTTCCGGGTGGTGGTCCGATCATACCTGGTTGAACGAGGTGCGGCTGCGGGGGGCCGGGGAACGGTCCTGGGTTGTTGCTATACACAATCTCTGGATGGGGACCAGCTAACAAGACGTTGTTCTGCTGGGCCTCGGCCGCCTCTCTTGCCTTCGTAGCACCGGGGCGCTTCTCACCGGCAAGGTCAGCCTCGGTGAATCCCTGTTTCCGGGCCTTGGTTTCCCAATAGTCATCGCGAACTCTGCGGCCATTGACAATCACACGGCTTCCAAACTGTCGGAACATGGACCTGGCGGTGACGATGGCAATCTGCCTGGATCGATACGAGAAGGGGAGGATTTCTTGCCCAACCAAATCATCCTTTTCGGCCTGGCTTGCGATAATCTTGTACAGAGACCTGTTCTTGTTGAATAAGAGGTACGAATCACGGTAACCCAAAACCCTAGCACATTCGGTAGCCAACATGAACAATTTATCCCCGCGGTTAGGGACCAAGAATGTTCGGCACTTGTATTCACGTCCTCCGTTGAGCGTGCCGTTGAGCTGGACTTTCTTCTCTCCGAACTCATCGATTTCCCGGGGTATATACTCATCTCCAGTCGGATTGAGCTGGTCGGTCGTGTGGTCTCGCACAGTGGGCAGAGCCTTCAGTGTTGACTTTGTCGGTGTGGTCTTCGGGGGCATCTGTGTCTGCGGCGTATAGGCAGGGCTCGTTTGTGGCAGCGCTGAGCCTCGAGACTGGGGAGTCTGCGGTGGAGGAATAGTCTGAGGAAGGGTCGAGCCTGCGGCCTGCCCGGGAGCCTCGGAAATGCTCCCTGTTGATCGTTTATTCATCGGTCTTGCCTTCTTTCGAAGTGGTTTTGTATCACCTGCAGGTTGCAAGATAGGTCAGCACATTCTCACCAATTGCATTTTTGAGCCCGCAAATACTGCAACGAAATACGACGTAAAGCATATGAACAAAAATAGCAATTAAAAAGGAATCGTAATTGATCGCCGTGTCTAGCGCAAGGTAGTCGGGTGCCGAAATGAGTAAAGTAGCGGCGGAATACTAATCGCCGACATACCGTCATCGCCAAGCTGCGGCGCGTCGTAAACTCCAGGAGAATGACTGCGCTTGAGTAGGCGTTGGGGTTGTTGCGTCAGGCCTATGACTAGAGAAGCCTGATTAGCATTTTGAACCTTGAATTGAATTGAAGGTGGTGACGGGTGGCGCAACCTATTTCACGCTTGAATCTCCCTGTCGCAGGGCGCGAAAGTTGTAGTGCGGGGCAAATGGATTCATCATGGAGTTTGAGCGCAAGTGGTATTATCACTTGTACGTGTGTATGGCATGATATAAGAGTGGAGGAAGGGTTGTGGAGGATATACGATCACGAAAAGAAAAGAATAGAGTTATAAAACTTACCAGGTGAGCTGAGCGCAGCTGGATTGATTGTCGCATTATCAGCGCTGGTTTGCTGAGCGGAGTACATCACAGAGCTACCGAGCCAGCGAGCCAGCGGGGGATGGGCGAAGTTGCGACCACGGGAAAGCGATGGCGACGTGTCCAGAGATGTTTGGACTGACGAGTTGAAGGGTTGGAGAAGATGCAGAAAGGAGGCAACGCCAGTCGCACGTGGTTGGCAGCCAGAAGGAGGCGCGTCGTTGAGCGTGAATGGCGAATTGTAGATATATGACAAGCTTAAAGTGGGAAGCCTGCCTGGCCTTGTGTTGTGCGATTTGGCCTGCCAGGCCTTGGCTCGGAAGGGAGAGTGAAGCGCAGGCCGGGGCATAGACTCCAGCCGGAAGTTGAGCCAAACCGAGACAAGATCGTAGTAATCCAGACACTGGTCGCGGCAGCGGCGGGACAGGTGTGTGAAGAAGCAAAGAAGACAGACAAGACAGAAGGAGACGAAACAAGACGCAGAAAGCAAGAATGGGAAGATGTACGCAGAATGAAAACTTTGGCAGGATTTACCTTTGTCTGGTGATAGAGGTATATGAAATATAGACGCGGAATCGTGTTGTGCGACAAATGCGACAACGACGTCAAAGAGGCTCACGGATGAATCTCAATGAGCAGATCAGCCAGCGTATGGGCGCGCAAGTAAAACCAACGAACGGTCGCGTAACGACAAGAATATCAACAGATATCTGAAGATTTCAAGATACGCGTCGAACAAAGTGATTGATAGATTGTCAACAGGATGGTTAGACGATGCGATGGAGCGGGTGGATGCGTGTGTGATGGCGGAAAGCTGATGGTGGATGGATGGGTGGATGGTAATGGTTAATGATGAACGATGGGATGGTGGCAGGTGGAGGAGGGGGACGGGACTGCGCGCTGAATCTTAATGGGGTGGGAGGGAAGGTGCAGTAGTAGTGCGAGCAGCTAAGGTAGCAGCTACAGTGAAATCTGGGAATCAGTCGCACTTGCAGTGGCGATTTGAGACCAGGAAGCTAAGGCAAGAAAAACCACTCTTGGGAGGCAGGAGCATGCCCGAGCAGGAAGGAACCAATCAATAGCCCCTGAAATGGCTCCAGTAGAAAGAATCCACAAAAAAAGGACCGGGGATATCAAGACCAAGACCCAAGAGTCAGAATCAGAATCAAAAACCAGAACCGAATCCTTGGAGGTTCAAGCCGGAGGAAGTGGAGGATGAGGAGGCGGCGGCGCAGCGGGGGGTGTAAGCAACGGTGAGTGACTCGTAATTAGGGTCTCTAACACGGGTGATTGCGCGCCAGTGACACTGTAGCGTAGGTAGCGTAAGGTAGTATGAGATAATGCGACAGAGGAGGCGAGTCTGAAGCGTTCAAAGCGGAGATCGTCTAGCGCATAGGTTGTATCAAGTATCGACCTGGAGTCGAGTGTGGTTCAAATCCAATGTTAATGCGCTGCGCTGCGATGCGATCGCTGCGCTTTGAAATGAGTGCGCTTTTCAACAGAATGAATTGAATGAATGAACGAATAACGTGTGACGCGTGTTAGGTAAGAAGCGTTGATGATGCGACAAAGGTAGAAACAAGATTCGCAATCAACGATGTGACATGTCGCGACTGGAGTGACAAAAACGTTTTGATAGCGGACAGGGCAAAGTTCAACTTGCTGCGCTCTGTCGACGCTGTACAAGTTGCGCGTGTTGCGCGTGAGCTGTGCTCCTTGAGATTCAAATTCAAGTTAATTAGGATGGACAATTTGAGGGGATGGGGATTTCACTCCTAGGTGCTTCAGAATGCTGTACGAGGTGGTGATGGGTGATATAATGAGGGGAATCCTGTATAAGGCCGAGTGAAACGAGGCAGTTGGTCGTGTAGCGACAACAGGTCGACAAGATGGTGATGGTGCCGACGATGTTTAATCACCGTATTGCCAGTCTGGACGAGTTGATTATTTGATAGACAGACGGACAGACAGACAGATGGATGGTTTATTGTAGGTGCGGATGGCATCCGTCTTCGGTACAGACCAGCAGTGGAGGAGGAGGAGGGAAGGAGGTAGGGAGGACGACGACGAAGAGGGAGTGGGACAAAGAGGGCTGCTGGGATATCAAAGAAGATGGAGTGGAGGGGAAAAGGGTTTACCGTTGGAAAGACGGTGCGATCGAGGGAGACGGATGACGAAAAATGGTTGGTTGAGATGGCGCAAGCCTGGGGGAGGAGGGGATGTGAGTGGAGAGCTAAGCCAAGGCATGGACAAGAACAAGGGTCGATGAGCAGGGGAACAAAAACCCTGGTTGGCTATCGTTAGGAAATGGTGTGTATGTATAAGACGTAAGACAAGACACAGTGAGGAAGATGATGAGGAGACGACCAGGCGGAGGAGGAGTTGAGTTTTGAGCAGCAAAGATAATGATTATGGTGAACGAAATTATCATCGAAGGACGTGACAGAATGCGGTGTAGACGATTCTGGCGGGAGAAGCAGCGCAATATCAAGAGGTGTGTTTCCCAGATAAGAAACTGTTGATAGTGAGCAGACTTGACAGGATAGCCAAACTGAGACTGTTCAACTTCCTAGCACAGTCACGTATGTACATCAGTTTCCCCGCCTCATCAGCATCGGCATCATTGGGATCTTTAGCTCAGCTTCGGCTATAGCTCAGCGCATCCCTGGCCAGTCTCTCAAGTAGTGAGATGTCACTGGGCAAGGTTGCTATTGAGCTTGCAGATAGAAAGCAAAAGCCAATTCAGAATACACCGTAACGGCCAAAGCCTACTGGCTCTGGTAGTCTCAAGTCAACGGCTTGGGTATCATCGGCTGTCAGCATCTCGTAACGCTTCAATGTGTCTGCTGGATATACCTACATATGCAGCTTGATATTGATGAAGTTTTGATACTTTGGTCTGTTCCAGCAGGCGCATGCCTCCTCTATCATAGGTTATTGGTTCCTCAAAGTCTCCTGGCCAGGACTTGATTCTGCACCTCACAATGAAAGCCTAGTTGAGGTCTTTTGACAGATTCCTTTGTGACAGATCCGTCCATCCACTAGGCAGGTTCCTAGCTTTGAGATGGACTTAGACTCTCGAATGGGATAAGGCCAAATATCCGCATGCCTGTGTGTTTTCCTGTCATTAACCCAAGTCTGCACAGAGATAAGTGAAACTGATTAGCTCCGTTCTCCTGGCCAAGACAATAGTTGGTCGAAGAATTCGACATAGCATCAGTGATCCATCGGTTTGCTCAGTACCAAGTTAGTTGGTCTAACAAGACTCGAGTCTTCAGATAGACGGTTGGATATGGATATGGAGATCCTCGCCAGCCTCTGATCCGCTATACTGGGTCTGATTGTCGCACCGTGCTCCGTGTGGTCCCATTCCCTGTGACGGGTGTGTGGGTATGCCGCTCACTCCATGCTCCATGCTCCATGCACGCAAGCGCCCTTTGTCGCCCTAGCCTCCAATGTCTGCCTGTCGCTTGTCCTGTGGGCGCCCGTCACGATGCTAACTGCATGCAGATGCCATTACATGGCTAGCAGTTCTGCCTCCAACGACATGAAACGTTGTTGCGTTGCTGCGCCGCAGACCTTGATTAACATTTTGATTTCTCATCGTACAGTTAATAATAACTCTCTTCTCATATCCGTGTATGTGATTTGTTTGGGCGAGCTTCCAGTTGTTGTATCTGCACAGAGACTCTTGCGGTGCAAGACAAACAACACAGCGAGCCCTATTCATGACAGTGAAGCCACCCGGCCAGCTGTGCCGTGAACCATTCGTTCGGTCAGTCTGGACTTAACACGGTATCAACATGCTCACCGAGGTGCCAGTCGAGACAGGATGGGAAACACTTTGATGTCGTCTTGCTTCCTGTGTCTCACCTTTTTTTGGCCCGTGATATCTTGTCTCATATCGTGTGCAATTATCACCTTGTTTGACCCACATCGCATTTCTTCCGCGAGAAGGTCTCACCTTAGCATCATGTAAGAAAAGTCCATTAGGCTAACTGCTGCCTTCATTCTCGTCATTCGAGACGTGAATCTTGTTTCTTCCAGCCTTCGTGAGAAACGAAGGGACGTCATAAAGTCGCACTCATGTTGCATTCCCTTACTTGCTCATCGTTATTGCACTCTAGCCTTGCACTCTGTTCCTCGACTGCTGGTCAAGAATACGGCCCAGCTTGACAGCAACTCAAGGACAGATCCGCGAAAGCTGCGCAGCATTGGAGGGACCTGGTCAACTTGATCAGTGACAGCTCATCGAGCAAGGGGACCCATACCTGCACCGACCCCGGTGCATCTATTAGCACGTGACCTCTGCACCGGGTTAACTGTTATAATGCTAACTAGCCGTATTCTTATTAAACTATAATAAAATAT
>LTDI01000780.1:411-22170 GCA_001654545.1 Fusarium agapanthi
AGTGGTTTAAACTGGGGTTAAGATATTATACATTAAAGTTATTATAATAATTAAAGGTAGTGCATAAAAGGGGGGGGTACGCGGAATGTAGGTACGCGACACTATCTGGCATATACACCACTAACTCACATTAGATCGGAATCTTGATTCGATCCGAACCCGAAGAGCTTACCCGAAGCGAGGATGGAAATTAGATCATGCCAAGCTGGCGCTATTGGCTGTGCCGACTTATAAGGAATACGTAGCAGGACAGGTCAGCTCACCAAGTCCATGACGGGCATCCAGGCAGACAGACGACTTGTACAGTACAAGCTCGTGGTTATTGTCTAATCTCATGAATATTAGAGTTGGTAGGCGAGGTAGTTCATTGTAAGCGGTCAACCAAACTTATTTGGGAACATTTCTTGCGTACCTACTAGGCTACTACCTATAAATTAGTCCAATATCATACAACTCCATTTGTGTACGCGTACTCGGTCCCTCTTCACAGGCCCCGAGTCAAAACATGGTCTGTGGTGACCAAGCCATTAGCATGCTGACAGACAGGGATTGGTTGATGAAAAGTGTTCAAAAGATCGAGTCCAGTCTCAAATATAATAGATCTGACAGAATACACTTGTTTTTCCTGCGTTGTTGATCACCACAGGCACCCTTCATCGACCGCCGCCAGTTTAAAGCCCTTGTCACGTCAAGAATCGCCAGTTTTTACCTCAACTAATGCCTGCTGGTCTTGTATCTCGTATCAACGACTTCCCAATACGGTAATATTCTACTAACTAAACAAGTCTGGGCTTTGACTAGGTACTTACAGTCGTCCTATACAGTGTATCAGTTAATACCTGCCTATATCAGCCAACCATCGATTCCTCTTCTTTCTTTACTCAGATTACTCTTTTAGCCAATGCACGACTTTGAGAGCCACCGATTTCCATGATTGTCCTCATTTGAAATATTGAATCTGCTGTCCAAGCCCCCCTACGTGAAGGTGTCTTAAGTTTCGTCGCCATCATGACTATTGAGCATCATGACAAAATCGAGAAGTCTGCCAACTCTGCTTCTTCGGAGCCTCAAGACCCATTAACAAATGATACAAAAGAAGACGAGCTGCAGGCCAAGGCAAAAGCGCGACCTGAGCGGACAGCAAATTTCAAAGGTTACCTGGTGAGTAACCTCTGAGGGCGCAATGTATCAATAGCACTCTTAACATAACTTGTAGCGGATATTCTCCTACGCAACAAAATGGGATTTCTTTGCGTATGCTGCAGGCTTTTTTGCAAGCATTGGAGCAGGGATTGTAAGTTGCTCCAAACCTCGGTATCAAAACAAGATCACTAAGTAGCTAACGCGTCTTTTAGACGCTGCCATTAATGAATGTGGTTTTTGGTAAACGTATTCACAACTCCTAACTATGAATCTGTTCCTGACGATATCACTAGGACAATTCGTTGGCAACTTTACAGAATACTTCCTGCCAGGCAGCACAACATCGCAAAGTGAATTCAACAAAAGCATCGATAAGTTGGCGCTGTATATGTTCGCCCTGTTTCTGGGTCGCTTCGTGCTCAACTCTATCAACAAGGTATGGCCGATCACCTAACTGTTCATCCAAGCACTCGGTCTGATCTGACCACCTCTAGTTCGTCTTCCGCATGATAGGCATCAGGTTATCATCCGCCATCAGACTTCACTACCTACAAAGACTATTCGGTCAATCTATCCATGTCCTCGACTCAATGCCTCCAGGCTATGCCACAGGCACCATCACTTCTACAGCCAATGTCCTGCAGCTAGGCATATCAGAAAAACTTGGCACCTTTGTTGAATACAACTCAACCATTGTAGCTGCGATTATTGTAGCATTCGTCAAGAACTGGTCCTTGACTCTTGTCACGTCTTCAATCATCCTATACCTTTTTCTTGTCTTGGGAACATTTCTGCCCATGATACTCAAGGTTAATGCGCTCATCACAAAGGTTGCAGTGCCCTTACCCTTCAAAAACCTCGACTGCTGACCAAGAACTAGGCAGAGGGCAGAGCTGGTGCGGTTGCCAGCGAAGCTTTGGCGAGCGTCAGAATGGTGGCTGCGTGTGGTGCAGAATCACGCATTTCCAGGCGATACGGCCAATTCGTCGAGGAAACCCGCCAACATGGTAAACTTCTCTCTCCCCTTGTCGGCGGACAACTTGGTTTGATAGTGGGTAACCTGGATGGTGGCTGAACTTGAAGCTGCTGACATGCGTAGTTTTTCGGGCTATATGCTGGCTTCGCCCTTTGCTTTTGGTTTGGTGCAAAGTCCTACTCTGAGGGAAGATTGGACAACGTGGGAGATGTCCTTGTGTGAGTCCTTCCAAATCACAAATGATACTGTGCTGATAGCTTCAGCGTTCTGCTCTCTGTTATGATTGTCGTGCTTTCCCTCGAACGAACATCTACGCCGTTACTAGCTGTCGGAAAAGCGACCGTGGCAGCCTGCGAATTTTTTGTTGTTATCGACGCTCCGCAGCCTGCCAAGGGTACTCTAAAGGTTCCCGAAGTCTCTCCGACACAGGATATCATTTTCGAGGATGTTACCTTTGCTTACCCTAGCCGGCCTCATGTCAAGGTGCTAGATGGCCTGGACTTGCGTATAGAGGCTGGAAAAATCAATGCGATCGTCGGGCCGTCTGGGGGAGGTAAATCGACCATTGTTGGGCTTATCCAGAGATGGTATACCTTACAGGATCAACACGTTCTTGCCAAGGTCATTGAGAAAGAGAAAAAAGGGGGTCGCAAGAACAAGAAAGATGAGAGTGATGAGGATATCGACGCCGAAAACGTGATTGGTAACGAGCCTGAAGACTCAGGAACTCCTATCGAAGTCCATGGGCGAATCTCGACAGCAGGCCAATTGTTGGACGACATCGATTTGAAGTGGTGGAGGTCCCAGATAGGTCTCGTCTCGCAGGAGCCATTTCTGTTTAACGATACGATCTATAAGAATGTTGCCTATGGTCTGATCGGAAGTCCATGGGAAAATGAGACCGAGGGTAAGAAGAGAGAGCTGGTTAGGGAGGCTTGCCGAGAATCATTCGCCGATGAGTTCATTGATCGACTGCCAGATGTAAGTTGTGGCCAAGTCTTGGCGAAAACCCATCAAGGCTAACACATGCAAAGGGGTTGGACACGCTCGTTGGTGATAGTGGTGCCAAACTCTCCGGTGGACAGAGACAGAGGTTGGCTATTGCACGATCTATCGTGCGAAAACCAAGCATACTTATACTGGATGAGGCCACTAGTGCTATTGATGTCCGTGGTGAGAGGACTGTCCAGGCGGCCCTTGACAGAGCTGCGAAAGACCGGACCACTATCACAATCGCCCATCGGCTGTCGACCATTAAGAAAGCAGATCGTATCATCGTCTTGAAGAAGGGCAAAGTCGCTGAATCAGGTACACATGACAGTCTCATGACGATCGAGGGCGGAGTCTACTCAGGACTTGTGCATGCACAATCCCTATCGCTTGGAGAACCCACAGATAATATTGCAGGAGATGAGTCGGCTGAAACTGAGGATAAGCCCGCCCTGGCCAACGTGACGAGTGTTGCAGCTTCCGAGGTCGACATGTCGACGGAGGCCTCTAAAGACAAGTCGCAGAACTTCTTTGCAAGCTTTGGTCGACTGTTCTACGAGTCAAAGAATGTCTGGCCAGCGTTTTTTCTGACTCTATTTGCCGGTGCCTGTGTGGGAGCTGGAGTGCCATTACAGGCATGGATCTTTGGGAAGATTATTGTTTCTTTCAACGACATAGGGACTGACTCGAACCTATCCGGGAGTAACTTCTGGTCACTCATGTTCGTCGTCCTGGCTTCAGGAATCGGAATCAGCTACTTTGTAGTTGTCTTCGTGGCCACTCGGATGTCATCTACGATACGCGTGAAATACCAGAAGCAGTATTTTGATGCGGTAATGTTTCAGAAAACATCATTTTTTGACCATGAAGACCACTCTCATGGAACAATAACGTCCCGGATTGGCCAGGACCCCAAGCAACTCGAAGAGTTGATGGGACTGAACATGGCTAGTGTCTTTGTCGCTCTCTTCAATGTGGTTGGTGCAATATCCATTGCGTTCGCGTTCGCATGGAAACTAGCTCTCGTCTCATGCTGTGTTGTGTTGCCCATAATGATCGTTTCAGCGTACTGGCGCTTCAAATACGAGCTGGCATTCGAGAAGATGAACAATGATGTCTTTGCAGAGAGCTCAAAGTTTGCATCTGAGTCAATAGGAGCATTTAGAACGGTCACTTCGCTGACACTGGAAGATTCGATTTGCCTCCGATATCAGAACTTACTCAACGAACACGTTGTGTCAGCATACAGAAAAGCAAGATGGGTGAGCATACTCTTTGGTTTCTCTGATAGTGCCAGTATGGCTTGTCAAGCTCTGAACTTCTGGTGGGGAGGTCGTCTTTTGTCAAGACATGAAATTGGTCTAGTTGCTTTTTTCGTCTGTTTCAGTAAGTGAACTTTGTGCCTCTCTGTATTCGAGTAGTGCAGGTTGAGACCCAAACGCTTCTGACCCCTACTTACATCTCACAGTGGCGATTACAAATGGAAGTGAGGCAGCCGGGCAAGCCCTTGGCTTTGGACCAAACAGTGCGATGGCTTCTGCAGCTGCGAATCGTATTCTAAACATGAGAGAGAGCAGACCGCGAGACAAGGTCTCTACCTCGCAGGAGATCCCAGATACGGATGGTGGAATGTCGATTGAGCTGGCAAACATCGCCTTCAGGTACCCGACTAGGAGCACACCCGTATTCAAAGGATTGAGCCTGAAGATTGAGAAGGGACAGTTTGCTGGCCTCGTAGGCGCCTCGGGCTCAGGAAAGTCATCCATCATTTCGTTACTTGAAAGGTAAGTTGCTCGACATGCGATTATATTGTACCGTGGCTGAAGAAACAGATTTTACGACTTGGACAAGGGCCGTATCCTCCTGAATGGCAAGGATGCTACCGATATCAACCTGTACGAATACCGAAAGTACTTTTCTCTCGTGGCCCAAGAAGCCACCCTCTTCCAGGGCACCATCAGGGAGAATATCTTACTTGGAGTCGACCCCTTAGCAATCACCGATGAGCAACTACACCAAGCGTGCCGTGATGCCTCGATTCACGATTTTGTCGTCTCATTACCGGAAGGCTACAATACAAATATTGGATCACGTGGTGTATCACTTTCAGGTGGTCAGAAGCAGCGCGTGGCGATTGCTCGCGCTCTGATTCGCGACCCAAAAGTCCTACTTCTCGATGAAGCTACGAGCTCCCTTGATTCGGAAAGCGAAAAGCTAGTCCAGTCGGCATTCGAAAGAGCTAGTGAAGGACGCACGATGCTCGTGGTAGCACATCGACTGGCCACAGTGCAGAATGCTGATGTGATCTTTGTCCTGGGAGATGGCCAGTTATTGGAACAAGGATGCCATGCAGAGTTACTGAAGAGGCGGGGCGTCTACTGGAACATGGTGAGTATTCTTGCTCGGTGACTGAGATGGCGGGAGTGTGCTAATTGAATATAGTGTCAAAGTCAAGCCTTAGATCGTTGATAACGGTTGCATTTATTAGCCAACCATCAACGGATACATGGAAGCGAGTGCAAAATAAAAAAAACATGTAAATCGCCCTCTACTCTGTGTTCTATCCCGGAAAACAAAAGGGCATGAATATAACAAACTCCTTAGCCCAACTCCCTGCTCTCGCTCTTTGTAAATGTCTGGAGCCCTGTTATAGAAGACATCAAACAGAGATACAATAAAGCACGACCATCATCATACCTTATTAGTGTTGAACATGTCGTCAATCTCGCTAAGGATGTCTCCCGCATGCGTCATGACGAAATCGTGGCTCCCTGGAAGAATTCGCCAGCGGACATGGTGCTCACCGCCAACGAGAGACAGTGCATCCCGGCGATAGGAATCGGGATCAATGATCTCGTCAGATCTAGCTAGTAAAATAGCTGTAGTGCCAGGAGCACGCTTGGACAACTTGGCCCATGCTTCATGCTGATCGGTCAGGGGTGCAAAGCGAATGCTTGACATGAACGCGGGGACGAAACCATTGTGATGGGTGACCATCCAGCGCACATACTCCATGACACGTTGCTCCAACGGCGTAACGGCCTCACCGGACGCTGGAGCCACTTCTGCCTCGGCAACATTGATTGGTGGCGTAGTGATAGCCTCGATGGGCGTCTTGGGAGGTGGCTTGGCTGAAGCGGCGATAGGCTTTTGAAGACGACTGCGTGTAGCAACGGCGAGAATTCGCTCCGGGACGAAGCCGGAGACGAAGAGGAATCGAGAGACGCGGCCAAATGAGGCGGCGCGGATTAGACCTGCAGGCGCAAGGAGCACGAGGTCGCGCACGAGGTTAGGAAACGCATTGGCGAAGTGAACTGCGATGCCACCGCCGAGAGAATAGCCAACAAGGCGGAAGGCGTCTGTACCGGCCCATGCAAGAGGGCTAGAAGCCAAGACGAGAAGCATTTGGGAGACGTAGAGACGGGCATCGTGTGGAATATCAGCGACGCCATCGGAGAAACCACGCCCAAAGAGATCCTCGAGAGACATTAGTCAAGCTGGAGAGCGCGAGTAGGTAGGCAGCAAGAAGCTTACAAAGAGCATCACACGATAGCCGCGTTTGGCGAGCCCAAGAGCTATAGGCCCAAGAGTGATGCAGGGTGTGCTGATGCCGTGCACAAACAAGACCTTTTCACCGTCCTCGGGGCCAAACTCGTAAACACGAATGCTTCCGTACTATGTTTGTGGTCAACATAGTTCTGGGTATCAGGCCATGAGATAGTGGCTTACTGGGGTTTCGACATCTCGAGCGCCAGGAAACTGATCAGGGTGATAAACAAGATTCTTCAACTTATCAGCATTGGCCTTGTCGTACACGCCCGCCTTGAGCGGATTGCGAATGGTTTTTGGGCGCACAGGGTAGAGAAGTGCGCGGGCGATGGCGAGAAAGGCAACAGTTGAGAGAACAGTCGTTGTGACCACGAGGGCCGTTGATGTATCTTGAGGGGACATATTTGTAGAATATTGGATGGTGAGAAGAGCTAAGGCTAATAAGGTAGAAAGCAAGAGTAGAAAGTTGATGGGCTGGCTGGTGAAGAGAAAGGGTGAACACTTGTTCAGCCACTTTGTGAGGTATGTAGCACGTCTGAGTCAACGATGCAGCCACGGTGATGAAGCGGAAATGCTCAGCACTGGAAACCCCGTGATCGACAGGGACAAGTAATAAATAAAAGATACTGTACAAAAAGGGTTCCAGCTTTGCAGGTCTGAGGGATAAGATAACGTCGTCACCACCCGGGCTTTTCCACTGACTGAGCTGAGAGCCAAGGTAGTTAGCCCCCGGCCGGCTAAGCCGGAGGTTAAAAACACCCACCTAAAGTACCGATATACACCCCAGAGCTTGTGATGAATCTATCTCTGTTTCATTGGATAATAATAATGCCTGACATTGTTATCCAGAGAAATTAACAAAAGCTATAGCACCTATCCAATAGTTTTGGTTACCTCTCTCAGAAAGTTTGCTTTTTTGCATTATATTCCATACCTAGTTAATGGTGGTGAATACTGTTTCCGCATACTACGATTCTAGACAATTCATCAGTTGTCGCAACTATCTCTAGATGGACATCGCCGAACAAGGTATGTAGTATCCATGGTATTTGTTAGAGTAGGAATATATGCCTGCTTGCTCCGGTTTATCGTTGTTAGACAACTGGCTGGACTCTATAAAGTCGCTTGCATTCATATATTCATGACCACTATGTGTTAGTGGCCATGGCTAAGACTGACTATATTGAGCAGGGTTGAATGAAGCTATGTAAATGCTGAAAGGATGTACCTTGACCAGTTCCAAGGGCATGAGTGACATTCTCTATTCACTTTAGATCCTTTCGTTTGCTGCTGCTGCTGCTGCTGCTGCTGCTGCTGCTGAGGAGGTTTGCCTACCTGGTTTTTGTTCAATCTTGTTACATCAGCTTAATGTACCATAGGGTATTATTAACTTCGTTTTGGCCCCCGACCAAGAAAACATAACAACTTTTCATCCTACTATACACATCACATCATGACAATCCCAGGCTCCCTAACCTAACCCTACTGCCCAAGCAACATTTCCCAGTTGCCGTATCAAAATGCTTAGGTTTTCCACAATCGCTGGAGCCATTTTATTCGTGCCACCGAAGTTCGCTAGGAGTATATCATGAACAGCCTCCATGGTCGTCTTGGGATTCTCAACTGATGCCCCAGTTGCCCCATTGCGTTGGTTCGGTCCTCGAATGACTGGCACGCCTTGTCCCATAGTAATGTACTGCTGCACGCTCATCGCTTCCGGGCCATCGATGTAGACTTTTTCATGCTGAGAAGACATATCCTGCTGGCTCCCGGCTTTTGTTATCACCCCGTAAGTCCACAAGGCCAGTGCCGCATGATGTACACCGACGGCGTAAAAGTTTTTCAATTGAGCAGGAGGGAAGAGCTTGGCAAATCGAAGAACTTGGCCGGCGTGCCATATAGCTGCCCGAGAGTCTACACTTTCGACCCATTGCTGGAGCACAGGAAATGTCCGATGTGCCTGTTCATCCCCTTCTTTTCCTGCGAAGAGCTGCAAGTCGTCCATAGATATATGCAAGGTCATCATGAGCTGATTGAGCAACAAACGTTCTTGGGCTGTGACCTCGGACCAGTTCGTGGTTGTGGTTTTAAAAGTCTGCAGGTCCTGGAGCAGTTGGTGACGCCGTACAGCTAGCAATGAACTGGAGCCTTCATAGGTGTCTTGGATATAAGATCGTGTTCTGCAGGACGAGCAAAGATTTCTATACTCTAAGATCAGGAGCCAAAAGGCCTGAAGATAGATTGCTGCTGAAAATTGTACATCCAAACGATGTCGATTCTCTGCGAGGAGGTTCAGATCGCGGAATAGATCACCAACCGACGGCGCTCGTTTCATGTGTCCAGCCTCTCGTCTCAAGTATGCATCCTTCCAATCCTTTGCTGTCTTTGCGCACCACAATTCCTTAGATGCAGGTAAAGGGAGGGTGAGTTCAGCGTATGACATAACGGGGTTCGTCAGAGCTGTCATGGACTGTTGGCTATCTCGAAGGAAAAGATGGAACACAAAACTGGCGTGATCAGCATTGATAATAGACAGAAAGGAGAAGAAGAGAAAAGAATAGAATGTCGCAAATACTTACCGCTTCCACTTCTCCATCTCGACCCATGTCCGCCACTTTTGCTCGAGATTCGCACCCTCATCCGCCGGCGTTACTGAAAGCATCGGATACGAAGACCTCTGGAACTTGCCACGATATCGCATCATCGTCACGGGGATGTTGACGTGGCACTCTGCAATTTCCATCTTCCGTCGATTGCCGCTCCAAAGACCTGTGTCTTGACCCAGAACAATAGCCTGGATGAGGCCTATGTTGAGGATTTCTTTGTTGTTTTCTTCAAAACGCCTGGGCATAACAATTCCTATCTCAAGATTAGAGACAGGAAGAACTTTCGAGTTGGTTATACATACGGATGGACTCCTGCAGAGCATACCCGAATTTTCGCAGAGTCGGTACGGGGATCAACACAGCACCAGCAGCTGCTGCTCCCGCGATCCATTCTGGCTCTTGCTCATTGAACTTGAAGGTCGGGAAATGTATGTAATCCGAGACCTGGTTGGTATGCGAGTTGAGAAATACATGCAACATGGTGTCCAAAAGGTCTGCTGAAGGAAAGGACCCCGAGATGCGGCTCGACATCGTATCAGGTTGACACGCCCCCAATACCAGTGCTAGTACGCCATCACGAGCGGCGAAATCGAGTTTTTGGTCGACGACCCTTCTGAACCCCCCCTTTGAAGCCTGAGCCTGTATACTAGCCACATCTCTTTTCGAAACTGGCAGATTCCCTTGTTCGCCGAAGGCGTTGTCATTTGCTACTGGGTCCCATCGCCATGGAGACACATCCCAGGCTGTGACAAGATTCTGCCGCATATGGTCCATGTCGACGGGACTTTTGGGCGTCTCTTCCTGTACTGAGGCCGAGCTGGCCATCCCGTCTGTGCTCCAATGATCCAGCAACCCAAAGTCCATGTCTGATAGTTCCATGTTACTATCATTACAAAAGTTCAGTACTGCGAGACCTTGATTTTCTGGGATCCTGGCTGACTGGTCGTACTGCTGTTCGTATAAGACATCCCGCAGAAAATCACAAAAGGTAAGTTGGTCTGTCCCGGCTTGGCTGGAAGATCCAGCCTCTGAGCTGGGTGGTAGATCCCCGGTGTTTGGGGTTGCTGACCGAGAGTGCGCATGGAAGTGAGTATTCTGACTATACAATGATGGTTGATCGGTGGGGTAAGAAGTCGAGTTAGGAAAGCTAGTGGGGGCGTCTTCCGCGGAAGCATTGCTACTGTCGTGTTCATCATCGACAGGTGTTTTGGAACGAGCACTAGCAGACAAGTGAACTAGGTTCATGGCTGCAGATGAGCTTGCCTCTGACGAGACGCAGGTCAAGCCGCGACGAACGCACCGTTGACAAGGCTTTTCCTCCTGGCACTTGACCCTTGCGGTGGCACAAGCCTTGCAAGCATGAGTAACCCTACCGGTGTTGAGAGAAGTCGTACGCCTGCGTTTCTTAGTGTCGTCGTTCTCATGGTTGGTCTCATGGCGCTTCTTGAGATCAGCCCGCGCAAATGTCTTTCCACAAATCGAACAGGCAAATCTACGGCCCAAAGTATGAGTCTGAATATGGCGCTGAAGATGCTCCGGCCTCGAGTAACGTCGTCCACAGTGACCACAGGCGTAAAGTGCAAGCCCTTTCTCTGGCTTCGCTAGTGAGGAAGCGCCACCAGCTGAATCACCCGAGGACGGCACCGGTGCATGAGGGGGAGGATATGATTGAGATGCAGGGTAAACTGAGGCTGAATCTGAACGTGAGGGATCAATGTTCTGAGAAAGATTCGAGGACGAGGGCGAAGGGCCAGCCATTGCGCAACTCGTTTGGAAGGATAAGGTAGGTAGGTAGGTAGGTAGGTAGGTAGGTAGATAAGGTAGCAAGCAGGCTTCACTAAGCCCGCAACGGTGCTTAATTTGGCATTGAAGAGGAAGTATATATCGAATGAGAGTGACCCCCCCCCCCCCAAGAAGAAGAAGAGAAAGAGAGAAAGAAAGCAAGAAAGAAAACAGTGTACAACAAACAATGTGAGGAATTGAGATATGCGAGCGAGTGGTAGGTAGTAGGTAATAGGTAGCAAGCAATCAATGCTGTAGGGCTGGAAGCGGAATTAATGTGGCGGGTTTAGTGACGGATAATAAATTAGCAGGAACTTGAAGCAGGAAACAAATGATTGGCCGTGGGATTTAAAGAGTGTAAAAAGCTTTAAAAGAAAGGTGCAGAGTGCAAGGATCAGTGACATGGAGCCTAGACCTAGACCTAGACCAAGACCAAGAAGCGACTTTTTTTTCTTCTTTAAGTTGTCATGGATCCATCCATTGCTAAAAGTCAAAGGTAAAATGTGTAGGTAAATCCTGAACGGTTTTGATAGGGAATGCCCCCATGATATGATTGGGCCCGCAGGATCTAAGCTGAGAGGTCTAGTCCCTTTTCTGGCCAAACCCCGGTCCGGCATCAGCATCGGGGTCGTAGGTACAGTATGTACCTACCCTTGGGGGGCAAGAAAACTTAGACCTGGATATAGGGTATTAAAAATAAACTTAGCAAAAGATATCCTAAATCTAGTAAAGTTACCCTAAATATATCCTAAGTTACCCAGGTCTTTTTATCATTAGGATCAAGATCCTGAGTATTCTTTCCTCCCCTAGCCTACATACCGCGTCAGATAAGTCAAAGCTCTAAAACGCTATCATGGCCTGCTAGTCAGTTAGTTATATCGAAACTTGGGCTACGTCCGATGTCGTCGTCAGCGTATGTCGTCGACTGGCCAGGGTCTGGTATGGGGATGGGATATTCCGCAACTGGCCAAGAAATTGAGAGCATACGTACTCTGCTCCATATTCAAGGGAGCCATCGTGAAACTATTACGTCTTGTTCTAGCTGCGTACGTCTTCCTCTCTGTCTAATCCTGCGCTAGACAATCAGACACAGACCCTTATCTGATCGCGAGGTTGAAAAAAGATTCGCCATGATCCATCCTTCGTCTGAAACACCAACGCTAACAATTCACCTGAAGCCGACTCAGCCGTGCCAAGACCGCTCCTAACATCATGAACCTTCTCATCCTGTCCTGGACCTGCATACACACAAGCCCGTCAACGTGTGATGGCGTCAACTGCCCAAGTTCTATTGGTGTAAAATAGATCGACCCCAATGAGACGCCAATGCCTCATTTATCTGTCCACGTAATGCACACAGTAGCGGCGTTTGCCGCTCTCCTTCTTGAGAAAGAGGTCTCATGATGCTTGCATTCGACTATTTTAGAGGTGAAAAAAAAAATATCAAGTCGTTGTTTGGCCTTGCTTTCATTGGCCTGTTTGCTCAACACCAGCCCCTTTTATTCGACCACCAGCCAGGTAGGTACGCAGTCATTTGTTCTGTTGCAAGTTTGGCATCACACCAAAGCACCAGATGAGACACACGTACGTCGTCAATATTCTGCACTAACAGCAATGTCATTGCAGATTCACTGAGAGAGCTCCGATCACGGCGCTGGTATCGAGATGCAGAGCATATCGCATAGCCGGCGCTTATGTGGTGGTGAGCTTTCGATTCGTCAAAAGGGGGTTATTCGTAAGAATTTTGCCTCAATCAACTGAGCATGGAATTTCTCAACGGACGATCCTACAACTTTTGAGAATCTCATGCATGAGAATAAGTCTAATTGGGTTAAGTTTGCGGGCTTGTTTAACTATGTTCAAAAGAGTTTGATGAGCCAGGGAGCAAAAGACTAACTTTATCTTTCACTCCTAGTTATAAACAAGGCAGGAATCTCGAGATTTACCGCCCAATTTATATCATGACCACTGACTCAATACAGCAAGCAAGCCACGATGTCTATCAGCATCTCTCATCCGTAATAGTCAAGGCCCTGATACTAGCAGCCTATAGAAAGCTGTCACGATTTCTTGGAAGGCCTCAAGGATGAAGTATATCTTTGATTGATTTCCATTGCGTTAGCTTGAGTTGATGATCAACTGAATAGACGAAAATTCTTAAATGTTGGGCCGTAGCCACCCCAGTGGGCTTCACTCTCACCGACTAACCGATAACCGGGTCTCAGTGTTACACGGCATAGCTGATGGTTAATCATCTGCTTCAGTTGCCAAGATAATACAGTCGGATAGGTCTTTTCTCCTTTGACATAATTTTCAGGTGAGTGCTCAAACAGGGGCTGAAAACCATTCCCCCAATGGTGATGCATCAGTCTTGGACGCAATTATCGCTTTTTTTTCTTAAATATCTGATCCAAACTCACTCGTATTGGGAAGTCTCTCGTGAAGGAGGGTATTCACGCCGTAATGAGAAGATAGAAATCACAAATAGACAGATTGTTTGGTGTGATTATCCACCTCAGGGGTATAACTCTGCATTAGCAACCACCAAGCAACCACCAAGGACGCACGCAACTATATTGTTGCACCTTGAAAATTTACATAAGTTTGGCTAGAGTATGACAGTCGTATTGAGCAGAACAACGTCTTTTGTCCTCGCCAACTTTTCAAGCATTGCTATGTAATTTACCAACAGTCTGGGTGGTGCATTAAGGCAATTGAGAAAATAGGTCGACCCAGTGGCACAAATAACATCAATTATGCGTTTTCGAGCTGCGCCGAATTGTATTTCGATGTTGATGGATCAAGACAAGAAGAGGGTTCCGTAGCACCAAGCCTTCTGTGAACTTATCCTCCAAATCTCGTCCGGGTACTTTCATGTCCAGGGAGAGTACTTGATACCCATATGAACACCCCGAAACAAATGCAATATTCACACGGGACCCGAATAATTTTCAGGGCATGTAAAGATTAGAGGTATACCAGGCTGTGTGCTACTTGAACACCAGGACTTGTATTTTCGATGTGCTTGACCAAGCTGGGTCAGATGATGCTGGGAGCACAAGAACGTCATATTGATTCACCAACGAATAGTTTTCACGAGAAGGATGTTGATGGGGTAACACTTGGCGAAGATAGAGCATTGGATGAAGATAGACCCTGGAATGAGCTATCCCGAGGTATATAGAAACGAGATATCCGCACTTCATCCTCGAGCTCAACCCAAGAATAACTTTTGAACTTTACATCACAATGATACGTCAAGTAACCAAACCCCTTTTCTCATTCTTCGCATTTTTATCCTCGTTCTTTTCTGTTGCAGCAGATAATACCTTGCCCATACCAAAACGGTTCATCACCAAGCATAATGACGATGGAAACGCGATATTTGACACACGGCTCAACGATGAGTTACCCGAGACTGTCCTCTCGACACACGTATTCTACCTCGGTTACGTCACCCAAGGGTTTCCAGTTGATCTCGAAGACAACACAGACATAGAGACATATGGGAACTACATCAGCAACTCTCCAGGGCTTAGTGTCCCTGGAGGTTCGGTGCTTCGGATTGTTGACTTCCCACCCGGTAGATCAGCCATACATCGAACACTGAGGATAGACTACGGAGTCGTGATTGAGGGTGAGATGGAGTTGGTGCTCGACTCGGGGGAAAATCGCGTGATGAAGCGAGGGGATGTGGCAGTCCAACGTGGGACAAAGCATCAATGGGTCAACACAGATGGGGAGAAATGGGCTCGAATGGTGTTTGTTCTTCAGGAGAGCAAGCAGCTGGCAGTGAAAGGAGTTAAGCGAGGAAGATCTGGGGAGCCTGGGTGATGAGCTGAGACCATCCGTCTGAAATAGACTTGACTTTGCGGATTGGGATCAACGCTGATAGAAGAAGTGAAGATACCTACAGTTAAAAGGTGAAGGGTTACCTTTCGAGTCGAGGCCACTAACAAACACTATGGGGTAATTAATCACCAATGCTGGGCTAATAAGATGATATTGATTAATAGTCGGCGATAAGGGTCCAGATCTGCCCAGACTGCCAGGTACAGTAATAAAGTGTGTCCACCTGATACATTTCAAGTTAGCGCGTGAGTGGTCAAGTGAGCTGCGGTGTGAGGATGAGAGAGAAGTGCTTATAGATCTAGCGCTATCTAACCTCTCGAAGGTCCAAACAATGATAACTACCTACCTAGGTAGTGAGGTAAGTTCGAAAGATGGTATAAAACTGAGTTGTCTGTTTGAGATGTAAAGTACCTAACGTAAGGTAGGGTACCCTAGGTTAGTTGTTCAAGGCAAGCTGAAATAGTAGGTACCTACAGAGTACGGATACCAACTTGAATACCTCAGCTAAGGGATCTCTCAAGGCCGCACGTTGAACCCCAGGGGCTAATAAGGCTAGGTTAGAGGTCCCGTCTAGGTAGTTTGATAGGTGATGCAAGGGTGATCGCATGGGCGAATGCTTCCCCCAGCTCCACTTCTTCGGAGCGGGCAGCCCCTCAGATGAGACGGGCCTGCCGCAAGCCCAGTCCTAGCGGACCCGTGGAAGCCCAAGGCCAGCCCTTTTGGACCAACTAAACTTATTCCAATCAACAAATAATTCGGCACGACTTGATTTTGAATCACTTCTAAAAGGTTGCTTGTCTTTAGTGCGGCTCTACATCATCCTCGCATCATCTATTGATCACCTCAAAAGTACGTTCAACTCGCTGCATCTCCCAGGCCTGACTCAGTAAGTACCGACTTACTACCTATCCTGGCTATCACCGAGCTGCCTAGTATCTCTCATGCATCATGCGAGTTATTAGCCTTGAACCAACCATTTTCTAATCGCATCTGATATAGGTTCAAGGAATCCTACCGCCGACAAACGTCGCACTCGAAATCAGAATTTATTCTTTTACCTACACACTCCCACAATACAAAACTCGGGACCCATCCCCTCGGCCGATATCATCAACCCATGTTGTATTAGACGAGGGCTACACATTTCCAATCACCCCCCTCGTTAACAACCGAGTCTTAATGAGCTGTCATGGCCAGCCCTTCGGGTGCTTCAGGCCACTTCGCTTCGGAGGCTGTCAGAGACTACAGCGCTCTTGTGTCGAGTAGTTCTCCGAGCTCACATTCGTTGCATAGCGACGACGGCCAACGCGAAACCGACCAGAACGACCCAAACCCATATCACCACCAAGATAACGCACAAGATCCAATATGCCCTTGGCGGAATCCTCGCTTCCATCACCAAGAATGCTCGCGATACTTCGACTGCCCATCCCACACCATCGAGCGGAGTCTATCGGAGAGTGGTTCAGGAGACCAAGAATCCACCCACAGCTCGCATCACTCTCGCACTGATGTCGAGCGAGATCAGTCTGGAGCACAAACTATTCGCTTCTCAAACCAAGAGCTTGCACAAGTTGGGATCACTAGGGATAATGTCCCAACCCCAGACTCGGACCCTGCAAACGTTGACAGAGATGCTGCCTATATTACGAGCGATCCTCCATCGAACCAACCTACTTTACCCCCCACGGCTACCCAGGAATCGGGTCAACCGTCGACAGATACACCACACACTTCACTATCGACATACCCCGTGAGCTACTCTCATAATACGCGGTCCGAGCAACCTGATTCTCAGAGTGTTGCCACCAGCAATTCGGATCAGAGAGCGGGATCCAGCCAACGCATAATCGCACCAAACTCACAAGGGGCTCAAGGAGTGCACACAACTCCATCCCGAGAAAGAATGGATGCACCATTACCATCTCCAAGGCCTTTGGAAGAGGCACTTCCACCGCTTCCGCGCTCTGCTCGCCAGTCAATATCCTCAGATCAGCAACGCCCAAGGTGGCAGCCGGATAATGAGGTCACATATTGCCCTATCTGCCATACGCAGTTTAGTTTCTTCATCCGCAAACATCACTGCAGGTATGTCGAGATATGTCCAGACAACTTTCGATTGTATATGCTTATCAGATCAGGAAATGTGGAAGAGTTGTTTGCAACGCCTGTTCACCGCACAGGATCATCATCCCCCACCAATATATTGTACGGCAACCTGGCTCCGAGGCAGCCATCCATCAGTCACTGCTTGTTGACGGACTAGGAGCTGGGTATTTTGATGTGAACGACATGTCGGGAGGTGAACGGGTACGGCTTTGCAATCCTTGCGTACCAGATCCGAATACAGCGCCCCCACAAAGCCCGAGTCCACAAGCAACTCTTTCACCACGAACTTCTCACCAGAGGTCAAGAAGCAGTATTGGTAATGCCTATGGAACACTGCAGCCGTCTAACCGACATGGTGCAGTTTTCGCGCCCGGCACCGGTGGCGACCCGTACAGATATCTCTCTCTCAGGACTAGGAGCGTCACAATGGTACTTCGCCCTTCTCTCGTTAAACTTTTGCATAAACTGACGTATCACCAGGGCTCGGCATCATCTGGCTCTTCTCCTGGTCCTACCTATAGAAGACGTAGTGGAGCGCTCCAGTCGCGTTTTGATCGAGTCCAAGCAAGTGGCCAGGCTGCTTCAGCATCTTCCTATCCAGATCGCTATAGCTCACTAGGAGAATCATCGACTAGGCAGCGGGCACTTCCGCCTACGCCACAGATTGCCGAGGAAGATGAATGTCCTGTTTGTCATCGCGAGCTGCCGTCCCAGAGCTTGCCGAATGCTGAGGAACTTCGTCAGTCACATATCACGAAGTGTATCCAGACTCACAGCGCGTACGGAATGTTAGGCGCTAGTGAGGATGGCGGAGCACCAGCTGTACCCCGGTTAACAGGCATGTATTGTTATTCCGCAACGGAGAAGGACTGCATCGATGATGCAGAGTGCACCATTTGTCTCGAAGAATTCACTGTCGGTGATCAAATGGCACGTTTGGAGTGCCTGTGCAGATTTCATAAGCACTGCATCTCGTCTTGGTTCCGTAAACATCCCGGAAGATGTCCAGTTCACCAGCATGGCTTGGGTTATTAAGAGGAGAGGCGTTCATTGCATACGAGAATGGCGTAAAGGATATGGGACTGGCCACTTTTCAGCATTTTCTTATGTCTTAGATTTGGTTGAGCACTGGCTACTGTGCCTTTGTTCATTGCAGCGTTTGAGCTTGAATATGGGTCATGTAGTTGTGCGAGAAGTATTTGGATGTTTCAATACGATGTAACGAAGAATAGAGAAATACTCATGAAAATTACTCCAACGTAAACCATTGTGTCAATAGCCTGCTTTCAAAGTTGATTCCTTGGTTTTGCCAATTTGTTTGATTGCACGAGTCTATGCTCAGTGCTATCTAACTCCATATCCTTACCTATATCAAACTCGAACGATATAATACAGCCAAAATAAAAGCCTGGGAGTGACAGGCTACGTAATATATGTGTAGGTAAATTAAGGCGTTGATAGTTTGATGGTTCCATTAACGTAAGTCGCGTTAGTCTCTAATAGAGCATGAAGAGTACACATCTTACAATTATACAAAGCTTAAACTTACGAAGACTCTTAATGCCCCGATGCTCTAGTGAAAGAGAGGTCGAACAAACATACTATCAACGCCCTGTCTGGCAAGCCTCCCTGCCCCATGACCTAAGCAGTTTCCATGAAACCAAGTTTAAGATATGGTCTACATGAGTCTACATACAGAAATTATTATCCTTGGATAGGAATTGTGATACGTCAATGCTCTAGAATCAATAGATCTCTATGTTGTGAAGTATCTCGGTGAGTCTCATACTCTTCCTAAGTCTCATGATTAACTTTCACTTCTATACTTTCACTATGACCCATCACTGAGATTCATCACCTTCCGTGTTGTCTTGCTACAGCGTTTGATGAATTCTTCATATGTCATCTCTCCTTTCGAAGTATACCGAAGTCTAAGGACACTTGTGATCAGTTGTCTCAACCCCTCTATTCCATGTCGTGGTATGATCTCGCGCTTGTCCCCATCTCGCACATTGTATAGTATGATGCGTGGTAACTTTCCAGACTCTGAGCCTAACAAATAGGCATAAACGCAAGTCTGGATGACATGTTCGTTGGAAAGGCTTGAGACGAACTTGATCTCCCATATTGTTCGATTATCCATGTCGTCGTTGCTCTCGGTAACGGAATTGTGTACAATATCTGCTCGACCACAGAGTTGAGTTTCTTGGTCATCGATATAGAATTGCTGCTGCATCTCGACTTCAAAATTCAGCCCTTGGGCAGAATCCACTAGCTCACTATCAAGTCGACGCCGAGCAAGGATGAGGTCTTCGGGCTTGATCCAGTCATACTTGTGGTCTTTCATCTGAATCACACGCGGCAGATACCCCGAGAGAGTCGCTTCATACTCGCAAGCTTTCCGGCAAAGCCAAGCAACAAGCTTCTCGGGGCATTTTAGCAAAGTTTCATCAACCTCTCCTTCACTTGGTCGCCCCAGTGACCTTAATGTTCCCGCTGTTTCTAGCTCCAGAGCTGCTGCAACAACAAGGCCGTTGATGTCGCTAACAGACTCATAGAACCCCCTTTTCGGATCTGAGAGTACCACATTTCTTATGTTGATGTATTCAGGGCGAGGGAGAGGAGGCGCTAGCCTGTCTACACGAAGATGGCGCTCGACAAGTTTATCAAGAGCATCTCCCTGGACATACCGTGTTATTTCACGGGCTCCACCAGATTTTGGAAGCATAAGGCCCAGCTCTAGGGGGCGTCCGGCTAGATCAGGGTGTGGAATTTTTGTTCGTCTCTTTGTCAAGTTGACTATCTTGGCGGTTTCGTACAGAGAATCGAGGGATAAGCATGGCATCATCTTACTCTCGTCGTTATGGACCAATACGAGTTGTTGCAGAGAGCGCGTTAAAGCCACAAAAACTTCGTTGGGACAGCCGTCATCTGGCAAGTCGCGGCCGAAGAACTGGAAATAAGAGGCATCGATGCCAAGAAGAATAACAAGCTTACGCTCTCGACCCTTGAACTGATGTATCGTAGAGATACACAACTTTCCGTTGATTACGATGTCGTCGAGAGGTGTTTCCTCATCAGGAGGTACATTTATCGGCAAACCATAGACCTGGGCCAACACATTTGTAAGACCTTGCAACGGTCCTTTCGTGCGAATAGAGGGTGCTATTATCACGCAGTTCTCAGGCTTGTAACGTTTTATCAGGGGCGAGATCGCTCCAGCGACTGCCAAACTGTCCCAAATATTGCATCTCAGGACAATGGGCTTTGGGCCACGCTTCGAGCTGGAGATGTACTGCTCTCCGCCAAGGAAGACACGGTTGATGAACTGGACGGCTGATGAGGACAGCCTGAAACTGTTGCCTAACTGAACTTCTGCAAATGGATAGGGGCTGATTGGACCCAGCACCTCAGGGGCCAGAGTCAAATAGCGAGGATCAGCACCACGAAAGCGGTATATCGATTGGCGCTCGTCGCCGAGGACGACGATGCGCGCGGGTTGGCCTCCTTTCCTGATGTTGTTGGCCCGGACAAAGCACTCGACTAGCCAGAAGGTTTCTGGGTTGCAGTCCTGAAACTCGTCGAGTACAATAATGTCGAAAGGTTTTGAGGCCCATCGTGGAAGTTTGCCGCACTTATCGATGTTCTCCAAGAGCTTGATAAGTGCTTCATCGCTCGGAACCACTTGTCCAAGGAGGACACCCGCCATACCATGAAAAGTGTATACATGGCTGTTGTGGTACTTTTTGAGACGATGAGAGGTTTCACACTGAAGTCTCTTTGAGAAGAGGATGCTTCCGATTCTCTTATCAGGGTGTGCAGCCGCGATTGCTTCTATGGTGGCGGTTTTGCCTGATCCGGGTCTTGCTGATACCACGACATTCTGGTCAGCGCAGAGTTTTGCGATCCTCAGCTGCTGAGACGATGGTTTAAAGGCTGGTTTGGTGCCCACAGACTGGAGCCAGCTGCGATTTCTGGTAAAGAGCCGAGATGAGCCTATCTGGCGAGAATAACATGACTTTTACTGTATCGTTAGCTTGATTTTCTCTGAGGCAAGTATAGCGATACTCACTGTTGGCTGTCGAAACCAGGCTGAGAGCAACAGATGCATTATGTTGACTCGTAGTTTTAATATTGATGTCATCTCCATATTTGTGAAAGGCGACAAGAACTGCTGTAGCTGAAGGTGGCCCCCCATACAATGACTCTTGATGTGTAAATGTGTAGCAAATGGCACACTACTTGGTCTGCTTACTAGAGTTAGATAATTCACGATGTATTTTAGATTGTCTATCGATTGCTGATTGTTCCGGTCATGGAAGGAAAGGGATCTTAGGGCCGCTGTGTTAACCTACCTACGAGGCCACCCGGGTTTTCTAACAGGGTTGTAGACAGGCTAGTAGGCGTTAACTGGTATTAATAGACTGGACAGCCTATAGATTTTCAATAGTACTTAGTAACTATTAAGAGGTTAATACTATATATAAAATTAATAGATTTATACCCTAGTTACTTTATCTAGCCTTTAATAAAACTATTAAAAAGTTAAAATGTCTTTATAGTAATATACAAGGTATAGCTAATAAGGTCTTATATAATAAGAATAATATAATAAAATACTTATTTTTTAGTATAATATAATATATAGTATTATATACTATACTAAAGAATATAATAACCTTAATATTAAGTCTTAAGGTTATATAGCAGTTACCTTAAACCTTATAATCTAACTAAATAAGTAGCCTTAAT
>LTDI01000781.1:0-50428 GCA_001654545.1 Fusarium agapanthi
TGTTCAGGCTTTCGGGCTTCAGTCCCCCAAGGAGGCCAGTCAGGGCATCGAGTTGTCTCTTGTCCAAACCACTAATGGGGCCATTGGGATCTGGCTGTTGACTGTCATCCGTGGATCCAAGAGGACCGTCAGTCGGGATTCCGAAGGCAGTGGTGCTGGTAGCAGTGGTTTCGATGACGAAAGCATCAGTGGTAGAAGCCTCGGAGTCTTCATCGTTGTCCAAGTCAATGATCTGGATCACGGATCGGGGAAGGACTTGACGTTTCTCCAGGCCAACAGCGCCCTCGGAACGAGTGAGTTCATTCTGGTCAGCGTTCAAGGGAGCGGCCAAGGTACTGCCGAAAAGCAATGCAAGAGTAAAGAATGACTGCATTTTGAAGTATTTGCAAGACTGTGTTGTAATGACTGTAAAAGGAGTGTGTTTGAGGAGGATAGAGAATACTTGGGACTTAATGGTAAGTCTTCCAGGTTTTATATCTCGACAATACGTATCTCTCGCGCGGGGAGCATTCAGCTCCAGGTACGCAAAGACTGAGCAAATTGGACAGACGCCCTTCGTAAGTCTAGTGGAATGAAATATTATACAAGGATGATCCCAAATGCTGATCCTCTCATCTCTGTCAAAAGCAAATATTGAACGAACTAAGGGACAGGCGGATTGTGAACTACAACATGTTATACAAATCTACATTGCTAATTTACTATCACAGTCAAAAGGGGAATTTTGCTATGAAAGATTGCCAGTACTACGTAACTAGCAGCAGATTTTGGATACCACAGACGGCACATCAAGGGAGGAATTCGTTTGCTCGGTAGTAAGTAGGGATCATTGTTAATTACAGTAAACCACGATCACCAAGCTATTCAAGAGACTATTGGCATTCCGACTTTAAAAAGAAATAGGGATACAGTATAATAAAGCTTGAGAGCGATGAACCCCGTTCAGAGACTGACATACATGGAGATCACTGGATCAGCGACACTGAGAAACACGGCAGGGAGTCGGACCGATCTGAAGGGACTGCCGCGCAAACGTTTGAAGGTGTCTCAGGCTCCCTTATTAGAATTGTTCCAACTATTGCATACAAGTTCCTGGTTTATGTCAGACACGGCAGATTCTCCCTCTCCTCGGCAGACAGGAGCCACTTGCCCATTCCAGCAAGTGCACAAAGCAATTAAGGTAAAGCGTGTATCTGTATTCTATCTGAAGATTCCAGTTAGTCGGTCCCTACATCCAATGCGGTATAGAGATCAAATATTGCTCATCGAGAGCCATCATCGGGCTCCCGGTATCGCTGGGAACAGATGTTCCCTTGCCAACCTAAAGACTTCGCCTTGAACACAATGCCAATAAGAATTTGAGAGACTTTTTAGATTATATTCCAGTTGCCCTTGGACTTGTTACTTAAACGTGTATCATGACAATGATTCATAATAATATCCACCTTAAACTTTGACAATACAAATAGTCCTGCCATTGTCAAATTCTATCTGTGCGCTGTAAACTCGTCTCAAATTCATCTTTGCAAACCATTCCCTTACCCAGAGGTGATTAGGTGATTAGTCCTTTACAACCCAATAGTAAGTGAGGAGATCCAAAACTCATTCTGGAGCAAAGTCAACGTCTTGACGCAAGCCTGGCAATTGTTCGACCCCCTGGCCCCAACACTCACGCCCCATCTTTCATACACAGACTTACTCAAGTAGTCGTCACTAGATAATTCTTTGTCTTAGCCATATATGACCTTGGCAGACATGTCATCCTACTCAACAGTTCCACAATGTCGGAGTGTGGGCCGACCATTGACAGATGCCTTCGTCGACCTTTATTTCATGAACTACATCACCACCATCGCTGCTGACGCTGTGCCTTATCTGAACCAAAGCCCAGAATACTCCGAAAAAACGTGTGGTTTCATTGCGAAAGGTCCGGCAACGGACTCTCTGCCCAGCTTGTCGTCTTTTATCCGCACTCTCGTGATAGCATTCAAGTTACCCCGAGTCGTTATGATTACCTCTGCAGTATATCTTGGTCGTTGGCGGCTCCGGTATCCTGGAGCATCTGGATCCAACCCCAGCGCTTCATATTGCTTAGTTCTGACCTCTATGATCATTGCCGTCAAGCATCTGTACGACAATCCTCCGCCTAATGCTCGATGGGTGAGGTTTCTGCAGAAGAGTGGTATTCACTATTTTACCGTGGAGGACATTAACTCGATGGAAATTGAGATGCTGTACGATCTTAGGTGGAATGTTCAGATGTCTTCTGCAGATGTACGCAGAGTTTCGGAGCCTGTCCTCTTTGTTCTTGGGAGCGACCTTCTCAACTATGCTCAACAGTATTAGTCATAGGCGATCTATACCGACATAGTTACTTGACGATATTAAAAGTTTATGTATAGATGCATAATATCAACATTTTGGTGTAGTATTCGAGTTGGGGTCAGTTGTGATGTATACGGTTGAGATTTGTAGCTAAAAGGATAAATCAGGATAGAGAACGTGTAGCGAAGTTGCTATTCAGGGTGTCCCGGGGGAGGCGTACGCAACGTCTTGCTATCAACCTAACTCTTTCTACCTTACGATGCTAAGAAGGGCATAGAAGAACACGAGGGAGATGGACGAAGTGATTGGCTGTAATAGATCAATATGGTTGGCGGAGACGTTGAGCAGTGATTGACTATGACTAATAAAGAAAACCCAGTAATCACAGGTTACAATAATGATTGAATGCCGCATGGTGATATGATTGAGTGCTAATTCTAGATTATGGCCCTTGCCGATGATTGAATTACACCTGACAGACCATGGAGGCCTGTCGTGAGATGCATATCATCAACAGCACATTTTCTCACCCCCAATTACCCCACAAAACAATAACAAATATTCAACTCAGGCAATGGAACTTGCCCGACAACACGAAGGTAAAGACTGTGAGTCGCCAAATTGGCGTGATGATAACACAATGTAAAGACGATGTTATAGACACCGGACTAATGCAGACTCTGGGACCATGCGTGTTGGCTCGAAAGCGCTTAGAGGAGGCTGCTGAGAGCAATGCAGGGAAGGGCGACGTTGACAAGACCACCAGTGGCCTAGATACGCAATGTTAGTAAGAAGCTGTTCACAGGGGTTTAGGAGCACGTACGCTGCCACCGCTGTTCTGACAACAGGCGGCGTTTGCCTGGCATTCCTTGTTCAGGAGGCCATTAGCAATAGCCAGAACATTAACATCAAGCTTGGAGCACTGGTCAAATAGGCTCAGGTTGTTAAGGATACCAGCACCGTTGCCAACAGCGTTGCCGGCAGGAGTATTGGTAACCTTGTTGCAGCAAGTGACCTGCATGTTGTTTCCGCAAGCATTGTTGGCTTGGGCGACAGTGATCTGATCGATGGAAGGGTTCGACCTGATCTGGGGAACAGCGGCCACGGTGGCGGCGAGGAAAGCGACAATGGTCATGTACTGCATCTTGAAGGATTGGGGATGTCGAAGGCAGAAGATACTAAAGAAGGGCTTTTTTTGGTTTGTGGGGTGATGAAGTGGGAAGTGGTAAATCAAACTTGAACGAAGGCTGAGAGATGCTGATGAAAGAGGATTCCAGTTTGGGGGGGGTTGCATTGTACCCTTTATATCTGATTTACGGCCGATTTTGGATCAAGGGAGTCTGTTACGTAGGAACCTGTTAGTGCAACCTCGCCCATTTCCTTGATGCCCAGGATAGTATGTCATTCTCTCCGGGATTGGCATAGTCCTGCTAAGCATATGTCGCTGAGACACATTCTCAGGAAAAGTAAGCTAGTAGTGTTGGATTATTTACCTGTTTTGATATGACTACCTGACTCTTTGCCTGAGATTTGGTGTGAACACAAAGTATCGCGTAGTGGTATGACAGGGGTTGAATGAGCCAACAATATATTTGCTGTTTAGCAACTTATTCGTGCACTAGGTCAGTACAGTACCAAGATCCAATACCCTTCAGTCTTGCCTGGCTACCGTATCAGACTAAAAAAGGTTTACCATGTACCTGGCAGTGCTGGCACAGAACCAAATGCAAGGGATGATCAGCACGAGGAATTCACTTTGCCATGCTCCCTACGTAGAAACTCGGTCCTTTTTCTGCCTCAGACACGGCACATGAGAAACACGGCTCATGAGGAACACGGCTCATTAACTGAGACACGGTTTACTGGTAAGACCTTTGTTAAGCAAACGGAGCCACTCAAATTCCCCACATAATTAATAGAGCCCGAACATTGATCCACTTCAGCCCTAAGTATCCCCAATAGATCGAAGTACTTACGGATCTGGGGTAAATGGTTCTCCTAGCCCTTGCATATCAACGCCGGGAGTTTTTGATTCCGTCCTTAGCCTGGTTCCCACCGGGAGTTTAATATCAACGTCGATCCATCGTCGAAATTTCTCCCCTCACATCCTACTAACATTGTACTAACACCCCCTTGACTGGTTCGAGTCTGCTAGAAACAGCAAGGTGATAAGAAAGTACACTGGGGACTTGCTATCACTCTGCAACTGAGGAATGGATATTCCGGCGATATCCCTTGCAGTCTCCTTTTCATTGCAGAGGATACGAAGTGGGTGGTAAGAATGAATTGGCAAACAGCGACGCCAAGGTACGCTGTCCGCGTTCAAGAGTTCTCACGATGTTCTACCAATATCTGGCATGCCCTTTCGGGCATTTAATCTGGCGTTGTTGAATTGAAATATTCATAGTAGTCGTATTACTCGTAGTATAAACATTGGTACTATCAAGAAGAGAGATGTAAGACGTGGCTCTACGACAGTCGTTTAGTCAAGAGGCCACTGGTTGCGATGCTTTAAATATCGGCGTTTGGACTAAGAGCGGCCCCGACTCAGTTGCTCATCGAGATGACCTTTCTGAATAAACCTGGACTCTGCCAACAGCAAGTACTTCCTTCACGGGCTGATCATCTCCATTACCGGTCTTTTTCCTTTGTGCATTAATCACCCGCTCACATGATAGAAGTCTGTACGAGGTGTCAATTCTATGCTTACTTTCGCTTGCGTCATTCATGTACAATCCACACGTTGTCTTAGTCTGTGATGGAAGATCCTTCCTTTCTATACTTTCTAGTCGGGTCCATCTCGGACAAAAATTAGTAAATCGGTTGGTTCAAGACAAACTGTAATTGACGATCCTATGTTGAGCTTGCTTTGGTGATATTGTAGCAATTGTTCAGCCTTGATGGTAAAATGTCTAATTTGTGAGCTAGCTGTGTTATTGGCAGTTGGGATTTATAGCTGAGAGTTTAAATCAACCCAGGGAACCTAGCTTTTGTGAGATCTGAGGTTCAGGGTAGGCTTTTTAAACGAGATATCAACAATCGACGATTTACAATGGATGCTTAATTGATATATACCAAGAGCTTCATATCACATATTTCCAGCTTCTCGCTCATCGCTTTATTTACCTGTATTTAGTCGGACTCTTACTCAAAGAAGTGTATCGTGGCTGCAAATTATTTCTTTCTGCTCACTCTTGGGTTCGGTGGGCATTAGTTCGTCATGCTATACCGTGATATCTGCGCCGCCATTGGAGCGAGACTCTAGTCACCAATTTTCGGGGTGCACATGTCCGCTGCAAGTCATCCGTGACGAGTTTCAAAGTTCAAAGTAGCTAAAACAAGCCAATGCCGTAACCTCCGTATTTCGTCTTTCCATCTTAGAGCTTACACTTTAGACAAAACAGGTTTCATGGTTCAACAGAAGTAACACTCCCTGAATAGCTATAACCCATGAAAGGTGAAGATCAAGCATCGTCGATGGCTTCACTCTAAAAGATACGATTTTCACAGCATCCAAATCGTGATGATGGAGGGTAGTGCATTCATCCAGCCATTCGAAAAAATCTGTACGCCTCTCAAAACCAAGTTTTCCAGTAGATGAATAGTACGTGTGACACTCCAGTAGATAAGACACGGGAAAGACACGGGAAAGCCATCACTGTCAGTTTAGTAGTCCACGAAGCACCAAAAACCCTCTCAAATGTCTTGCATATGTACGAGATCTAGAATCCAAGACGAAAGCATCTAGGTCGATCTCGCGATCTGAGTTCGAGGTGTAATAGTCAGCCAATCGTCGCTGAGATATAATATAGAACTGTGTGTTCTGGAAGCTTGCATTCCAGACGGGTTCTCCTTGCAGTTGTGATAAGCCAATAGGGCATTGTTGGTAGACGAGAAGGTCAGCCGCACATCCAAGTAATCTAGCCCAACGCGGCAGTAACTGAAGACGAACCCGGTTGATAACAATTTTGTCTTGCAGAAGAAAGATCCCGCCAACCTCATGAACGTGAAGCCAGTTTCAGCTTTTCGACATGTTGGCTGCTGATTCTATAAAGTATAACTACATCCAGCACCTCAAAACCTTCTATCATGTACTCACAATTCAGCAATGCACCACGATCGTTTCTAAAATATCCAAGACCTTCTTTGAAATATTAGGCGAACCCTCGCTATCTTTCTATCTTTTTCTTTGCGGCGCAGACGCTCGCTGATATTGACTCATTCTTTTTTTATATTAAAGCTTAGCCAAGCTTTATTCTACGTATTCCCCTTGGGATACCATTGGATCAAATATGACAATGCCATTTCAGCCACACAAGACATTACATAGCTGGCCCACCACAACATTGCAGGCCCAGAAATACCAGAGTCAAAAGCCACAAAGCCCTTGTTACTCTCACTACATCTCTGTTCACGAATTCTCGCTTCAAGACTCCCATCCACGACCAGTGTCTTCAGCCTCATCCTGCTATTCTGTACCCGAGACACTCCCAAAGAGCAATCTAAAGATAGAAGCCGATTCTCAGCTGCGGTCCTTTTCTTCTGCTTCAGGTCGCATTCTACGACCCCCGCTTAAACTACATCAACGACCTTTCCTGTCTTCAGAGAATATTCAGCCAGCCAGGCCTACTGCCCCCCAGAGAAATCAGTCTGAGCCCGACAAAGCTTGGAGTCATGAGACTCCCCCTGTTCCTCCAAAAGATGATTTGATGACTTCCCCTCAACAAGGGCATGACCTGTGTATTTCAGGTGAAAGTGATACGGAACCGCAAAAACATAACACCTTTGGATATTTGGAAACTCCTTCGACGTATACCTCGTACTGGTCTGACGCTAGCTGCAGTGAGAGTGGAAGCAGTACAGATGATGAAGCAGAGTTTACAGATGATGGAGAAACTGACGTCGAACCATCCGTCATCGAGGACAGCTTATTACACTTCTCTATCATTCAGGCGCAGCGTCTTTCTTTCCATACATGGATTCTGAATCCCACGACAGCTGCTGTTGCTCCTAGCCCGCGATCCAAGTTGAACTGGAGGGGCCAAATTGGAAATAGAAATATTGCCGGACCTCATCACTCAAAGGAATCCAAACGTTGGGGGATAATTTTTTAGTTTATTCTATCATACAACTACTACCTATTGATTTTGAAGACAGTGTTGCGCTACTTGAACCAAATCTACAGTATGGTGTCTTGCCCCAGTATCTTATAGTACGTGATCAAGCGACTCAATATGTACGATAGTCAGAGTCAAATTCTTGCTCTAACTGAATGAGTATGTGTTTATGTCTAGGTTAAGCTCTTAAAGCTTTTGGTTCAAATATCGCTTCAAGTATGATAAGTATGATAAATTAACACACATTAGATATTATCATGCCATCGATATCAAGTAACAACTGTTGAAGATAAATAAGCCTGAATCAATGTCAAGTAGGAAAGTTAGTCTTTTGTTTGAGAGTAGAGGATTAACCTTCGTGAGGTGTTGTTTCGTCAGAACTAGCTGTATGACGTTGACTTCATGGGAACTTCTGAAGGCTCACCAAACTTGCACATGCGAGCCTACAAGATTTCAGTCATACATGAGTGATACATTTCATTGAGAAAAACGTAACATGCCGATCACGAGATAATTCACAGACAGATGGGTGGCTTGAAAGATGCCGTTGTCCGAAAAAACAGCTCCAGGTGAGTGACTAATTATATACAAGTAATCGATAAACCTCTACTACAAAACCGCCCAGCACTAATACACAACGCTTGATTCTGGGAATCGAAACCGTAGCGACACTGGCTTGGCTGCCAAGAATTTCAGGCTTCAAGGAGCCTGATCACGCCTGGAGCTTTGTTTAGCCCCCTGCCTTGTTTGGAGAGAATAGCAAACTCGGCATAAAGTCTGCCCCTGTCGCGATGAGCGAGCAGTGAATCTAGTGCAATTGCCACATCTTGCAAGAAGACCGATGGGCTGTTGACTGTTAGACATGTCCTGGCATCCAGAGAATATCGATTTCTTACCACATCTGGCTTTGTAAGCTCTGTCGACGCAATCATCGGCCTCGTCATGCGATCAGACATACCGATCATGTGTTGTTGAGGAGGTCCAGGGCCCGATTGACCTCTCAGTGAGAACTGCAGTGAATTGACTTGCTGCAGTAATTGCTTGACTATTTCCTGATTTCTAAGCATTTCGTTGATATCCTGCTCGTTGGGTAGCCTTGCTGGGTTCACCTGTGTGGCGTACTGCTTTGAGGACATTCCCCGGTTGGCCTCAGCGAAATTGGAGATGGCATGGGAACGTGACATGATCTATTCAGAATTAAGACTATTTAAGAAAACCGTGACATGGCGTCTGGCTTACCTGACCCAGCATCTCTCTGTAGGTCTGATTTCCAGGGTACAGATCCAAAACATCATTGCGTCGGGCTTGTGCAGCTGGACTGAAAATGAGGGCGCGTGTGTGAAGATTTGAGAATACCGTTGAGGGATTAGGAAGACGACGGGGTAAGTTGAAATCAGGATGAATAGGCTTGGGAAGAGAAGTTGTTTCTACCTTGATGGGTGATGGACCATGGGATGCAGAGGCCGATGGGGAACGTAAGCCACGATGGCTGGGGAGTGAATGAGGTTGGAGTTGGAGGATATCTGATAGAGACGGTGGTTTCCGATGGTCCGAGGGACTCGAGTCGTCTGCACATCGGGATGATCTCATTGTGCAGACCTATTAAACCTGTTGGAGTGATGGGAAGCTATCAGGGTGAACGAGGGGGGCGGATATTGTAGCCGTGTCGACTACCGGGGTGATATACATACCCAATCAATCTATCGTAGTGTCACTGAAGCCTCAAAACAGTTGGTGGCGCTTGGATGATGAGTCTGCTAACATTCCGTGTCATGCCAGGAGAGAAAGTTCCAGGGCGGAGTCCTAGGTGATCCGTCATTTTTTTTTTGGCATTTGACGCAGCCACAAAGATCGACGCGGCACAAAAAGCCGGACCGACTTATGGGTAGTCTCAACCAAAGTTACATCCATGCTATCAAAGTAAGACATGTTTCTGAAAGCAGTTGGTCGCCCAATGTCTCAAAGACTACCCCATCCACTAGTACCAAGATTCTTTACTCCCTCGAGCTAGTTAGCAAAGATCCGAGAGCCTGTAATATGCCTATGACTGGACCCACTGATACAGCTATCTGGTAAGACTAATTAGTCAGCATGGACCAGAAGGTTAACTTTTGGGACTAAGAATCATCTGTAAATGACCTGCCAGATATAAAACAGTATGGCTAAAGTGTATTAGAATAGAGCAAAGCTATCTATCAAGAGGATAGAAAAGTTACAATAACTGTTAGTATCACATATAGTAAAGAGAGTCAAGGTTGTACAAGCATTAAAAAAGTACCGAGAAGGAAGGTTTACAATACATCAAAGTTAAACACACTAAGCTAATGTGACGATCCATCGGGTGAACCTTTCTTAACCATTACAATTAGTTGAACGAGTCCATGCAGCCTTGCCGTTATTCATAACTTATTATCCTCACAAACGCTATGATAAACGCCATATCATACAGTCCTTTACCTTCCAGTAGTTACTGCTACTTGTACTGAAGGACCTAGCTCGTAGTTTGGGTTTTGCCAGCCATTATTCACAGAATGAATCAAAGGTATACCCGGTATAAGGCAACGGCTGACTGCGACCCTGTGCAGCAGGGTTGATTTGCAGAGAAAGTGACTGATTCGTGATGGGGACCGGGCTCGACTGAAAATCAAAGAGAGCCTCCCCGCCACCGTTGAACATATTGCCGATGTTCGCGGACTCAGGTAGCCCGGGCAGGGATCGTATTGGCAGTGCATAGGAGCTTGAGCTCCACGCAAAGTTGAGATCTGCTTGAGATAGAGGGCTTACGCTCTCTGAAATCGATGAAGTTGATGGGATTGACATATCCACCATTGTTGAGAATTGTGAGATAGCAGGGACCTCTGAGAGCTGTCCCCTTTGGGTTGAGTCGAAGTTGACTGCATTTGGATTTGAAATTTGCCCAATGACTGCAGCATCCCAGCCTGGAAGACTCTGGCTTCTCATGATGAGATTCACTTGGTCTTCTCCTAGAGCAAATCGGTGTTAGTAAAGATCGGAACCAAGAGTTGTGTCGCTGAAGCTGAACAAACCTCTCATTTCAGATGCAAAGCCATCTGTCCACGGAATCCCATTGCCTATGGGGGCTGCGGAAGTTGTAGCCCTCACTTTGGATGAGTCTAAAGGTGACTTTTGAACGTCTAGATATTGATCCCCGCTGGCAGAAGTCTGTGCTAGATCATATGCGTCTAAGCCTCCATCCGCAGAAGGAGAGAACCTGGCTACTCGAATGGGAGTAGAGCCATCCGCAGACGACTGGCCCGTGAGGTAAGAGCTGCACTCTTTCTTCAAACGAACGCAGCTGACGCAACGACCTTGAGCGTCAGAAGCAGAGGCGATGCATCTTATCTTGCGGTACCTGCATTGTTCTGGGGAAAGGTCAGATGGATGAGCATGCAGGCCAAAAGCCGGACACGGGGAATTTTGCTTACTGCACGCCGATGAAGCTCGTTTATAGCCGAGCTTCGGTCTACTATTTGATTTTGGCTCCTCAGCTTCTTGTAAGTCTTGATGCATATCCATTTGATACTGGATCATGCCTGGGACTTGGCAGGTATCAAACGGACTCAATTGATAGTCGTCATGTGAAGGCCGCGAAGTTTGACCATCTAGAATATCTGGTGCATCAAGCTGATACGAGCTGAAGGAATTAAAAGACATGGGGGAGTGGAGGTTGGACAGGCTGACAGGCTGACAGGCATGGATGCCGGGTATGGTGACAGAGAGTGTGAAAGCTTGATTGTCGATCGAAGGGTAAGCTTTTAAGTAGGTAGGCAGGAGTGGGGGTCGTGGGATGGCTAGCTGCACTGGCATTGCAACCTCTAAATGGCATATCATATAATTGTAATAACAACAAATGCAAGTGTGAGTGCCTGTCATTACTGGAGGAATTGCCAGGCAGCCAATCGAGATCTAAGGTGTGAATGGTGAAGGAATGCGATTGGGTAATATCAACAACTGAGGGCAATCGAAATCAAATGGGGGTGGTGATTGGCACAGATCGAGGCGGGCGGCATATCAGACGTACGTACGTACTATCCGTCTGTCCGTGTTAACAATGCAACACCCCCTGCTTATTCTTGGCCATACGGAGTATTTGTGGCACGCGTTTAGTTGGTTGGTGTGGGGAATGGAATCCAAGGGGCAGGGCAGTCAGTGAGTGATCTGCAATCTGGCACCGATCTGAGAGGTAATGCGGAATTGGGGAGATCTTGCAGCCTTGATCACTCATCGCATGACTCACGAAGAGTATTGATACATTTGTTATCAAGGCGTGCATCAAGGCAATTGAGCAGTATCAAGTACAGAAGTGAGTTTAAACTCTTGCTAAAGTAGGCACCTAGCTACCGCTACCGCTAACAGCAGTTTCGACTGCCACTAGGGAAGGGCCGCCAGAGATCCCATCGACACTCGATCGGGCGCTATCTGATGCCGCCGTGTTTTCTCCAAAAGAAGATGCCTTGGTGACTTTTAGCTTCAACAAGTGCTGACTCCATCCCTACCTCCTATATTGACTGTGCTATACTTCATGTGAAGATGCGGCACGGTCGCCGCAACGGTAATGCAAGCCCAGGAGCCCCGATCCTGGTAGTGGGTACAGGAACCGAAGAGGTGGGCGCTGGGAATCGAGTAGTGTCCTTTGTCCTTTCTTGTTTACTAAAGGCTGACGTCGATCTCGGGTCATAGCGCACGTCACCGGAGCTTCCTTTCCTAGTTTTCAGCTCCGTCTAGTCTACGTTGGCAATTACCCAGGCGGTTGAATTCTTGATAGGCTATGCATCAAGTCTCTATCGAGCTAATGCTTGGCGATGAAGGTGATGGTGGTCTGCACAGACAGGGGCGTCGTCTCGCGGCAGTGTTCCGTAGGTACTAGACAGGCACTAGTTATAAAGCCTCGCGCAGTGTTTGAGCCAATCAAGCACCCCGCACATATGCAAGGGTCCCATTTCGATTATTTTGCGAATTGGAAACCCCACCAGCGTCTGGAGACAGCTGCTTGTGATGTGATTTGACCGACCTACTGCTAAAAACCTTGAAACAGCGGAGATATGGTATCTAGATGGGCTGTGTCATATAACGAGAGATTGAAATTGCAATAATAATATTGATAAGCCATAGTACAAGAATAGAAGAAGCTCCCAAATGACTCATTATCTGGGGCTATAATATACAATTCAGTGCTGTTCTACCTTGGGTGTTCTGCAAGTCCTCTCTAAATCTGTGAAATTCCCCATTCACAGCAGTAAGTATTTTGAATATTGGAAGATCATTGCGTCGAGATCAACTGCGTACGCTCATCCGTGAACCCGCCAGTCTTGCACTGCCATCCCCTTGGACCTACACGTAACTCGTCGCTTCCTGGTGCGGTCCTCTTCTTCAATAATAGCTACCGCTGCGGGAACAAACTTGATGCTGCGATAGCGCTTATTATGCCGTGCATGCAGCCTTCGGTGAGTCTGAAGGTTGTCAAAACGGTTGAATTGATCCTTTCCGCAAAACTCACAGACGAAACTGTTTTCTCCTTCACCGTGAGACCTGTGTTTTGTCAGACATGCGCCTCACGAAGATCAAGTTTGGAATTTCACATACGTTTGCTTATGTCTCTTGAGGTGCTCAATGCGCCGAAAGGCTTTGTTGCATCCTGGGTAGTCGCATGCACCCGTTGCCTTTTTAATGACTGTTGCTCGGAAACCTGATGTCTCGATTGTTTGCTTTCTTGATTTCGGAGCCTTCCGCTGAAGAGACATTGGTGTCTCGTCTGCAAGATTGTGCATCTCTGGTGGAGACTCCGCGTCACAGATCGACCTGGAGTCCCACAGCGGGCAAACACTGAGTGGGTAGGGGTCCCGGTCAAGACAATTTGAGACATCTGAGACCCGTCTCTCGGAAACGACTGAGGACGGGCTGTCACTGGAACAAGACAATGAAGGCATGGATGCAATGCTCCCAGAGCGGGACAGAGCCTGGGGAGACAGTATCGTACCGACATTGAAGTAGTTGTCGCTTGTTCCAGGTGTAGTGGGCATCGGGAATGGACTGATCGGACCGACTGGGCTGATATCGACCTTGCTTGTATATGGCAAGTGCTGATAGTCCATGTCGACATAGTGTTGATTTAAAACCTGGTGATACGGCAAGCCTCCGGTTTCAGAACAGGTACTGTCTGACATGAATGAAGTGGCTGGACATGTCGTATTTGTCCAGTAGTATGCGTTGTTGTAGAGATCGCTGTAATCCAAGGGCACTGATTCCATCCAGTCTGATCTAGGTGATGAGGTAGGGGTGACAGGTGCATCAGGTGACGAGGCAAAGGCAAAGGATGTGTCGATTGGTACAAAACACTGGCTCTCCATGTTGAGAGTATGGTCCATGCTGAGCGCAAGGTCAAGCTAGCGAAAGGATTTGGTGCGAAAGATTCAAATGTTGAAAACCCTTGATAAAGACAGTCAAGTGGTGTGAATACTGCAACAAGGAACCTAGATATCTTAGAGGATGGGGGCTCTTAAGAACAAAGGATATAGCAGATCTTGCCTACAATATTTCCTCATCATGCAGTGACAATTCATAGCATCATGACAGAGAAAATGCATCACAAGTGACGGCTCAAGCTGAGACAAAAGAAGGCTGCCATGCAAAAGGCCCGAACAGTATTGGTAAGGGCCCAACTCCATGTTATGGCCTGAATTCCCATCTGACCGCGATCGAGATCCTGGATTCTATTAACACGCAGCCGTTATCTCGAGCAGGGTAGTCCCTCTGGCATGTCGATCAGGCTATCTCAGGGTCTTGGCCGGGATTGTTCATTTACCAACCATTCTTTCGCCTCAGGTTGGATGGATGCATCACGGCAGCACCACCATGCAGGCCAGGCAGGCCGCATCGACGACCAAGTGCTGCATCTACGATACGCGAGATTGCTGATCCAATAGCCTCGTCTGGTCAAGCCTCAGTTACCGTAAAGTAAATGTCCACTAGTGGCCAAAGATTCTGTCCAGGTTCTTTTTCATATGGACTTCTAGCCAGATGTTGATATCCATCCTTATCTAAAGGCAGACATTTGATTTTAATTCCGTCTCTGTTATCGCTTTTTCCTTCTGAATAATCACAAACATGGCCGAGCGTACACTACTTCCCGGCCGTACTAACAACCCATTGTGCGGAGGCAAACCTCCTGTCCCGTGTTTCATTTCTTGTTAACGATATGAGCCGCCGGGCCCGATATATGTCGGAGCAAAGTGAGACAGTCCCTGCAGATCATTACTCCAGACAGTTTCCACTGCATTTCTCCCCCCAACCAACAAGAACCCCTGTTTATAGCCTTCAGACGGAATCTGGGGTATGCTCACAAACCTGGTTCGTGTCACTATTGATTCAGTTTCGGCAATCAACAACGTCGATCTTGACTCACTCCTTCGGCACGCCCTTACTGTATGTCTTGGGGAGAAAATCCCGTGGTCTTCATCCCTGCAGGCTAATAAGTAATCTAACAATGTTCCAGAGGACCCCTGCATGAAACCCTAGCCGCAGAACAGGATGGTAGGCTCTGAACTGAGACCGTTCTAGCGTGGCTGGGTGTGTGCCGTTAAGGACTTTTGGTTGGCTGGGTACTGTGGCTACAACGGGAGGGAGTGCTGAGAGAAGTATGTCATCTGACCCTACTTACTGGCCACAATAAATGTGTACATTTTCTATTTGTTGGCCACTAGAAAAAAAAGCAACAGCACTGTTACGTAGTGCTTACAGCCTGAAACTACCGTAACAAATACTTACAGATACCAATCATCCAATATACCCTGAAAGGCTGAAAAGCACAGTAGTGACCCTCCGTAGATCTTATCCCACACCCCTTGCATTTCCATCCCGTCGGGTTGGGCTCCCTTAAGCTTGTCTTTAGCCGTCCTTGGAACGGCTCCGGATGGATACAACTGCGCATGACGTTCGTATCTCGGCTGAACAGGCTGAACCAACGAACATAATGAATTCGTGACCCCATAACCATGATTAAACGACCCTTTCTATATATTACATGCTATTTGACAAATCAGGGGGCGATACTCTAATCATGTCACTGGATTCAGAACGTAAAACAGTTTCATACAAGTATAGACACATTTGCGCCTCATTTAAAACTTACTAAACCCTGAACAATCCCTTTGTTTATGTAGTCCCTTCATTTAATATTGTTTTTGACTTTCTGTTATTCTCCGAATACCCCAAAGTTCATTTCCCTCGTTTCATATCATTACTATCTTCGCCCCTGGGCACGATCGCCATCTGGTTCATCGATTACTTCTCAAACATGATGAATATGAGATCCAATTTCCCGGAGCATGACCTGAGGGCATATCGGTATGCTGTAACCGGCCCTTCTCACCCTTGTGTTCAACAACATACTCCACCGACCTCAGACATAGGAAGCCCGGATGTCAAGACTGAAGGTAAACCCCGTAAAGAAGTTTATCATGCAAAACTCCGATCAACTAATGACTTCAACAGACAGCGATATCGATTCCCAAGATGCACCCAGTCTTGCAAGTGTACCCTACCTCGTCACTCCACCTCCCAAGGGTCCCTCGATACGGCTACCGAGCTTTGAGGCATTTGATCGAGGAGTTGAAGCTACCGCACGATCGAGTGGGCGCATAAGCGATCATTCTATAGGCCTTATACTTCCAAGTCCCTCCGAGTTGATTGCCCACGGGGATCGAAAGCCTCCTCCCCCTCCCCCTCGGCTGTCATGGTCTTCATCGAGTCGTCCAATCGCCAACTCGTTCGCTGAGTATAGCCTTTCACAGCAGAGGACAGTGACTGGCCTCGGTATTCTGCCTTTCAGTGTCGGTGGTTTCAGTGATGCTCAACGTAGCTACTATGGAAGTCCTACATATGACGCCGCAGACAAGCAATTCACACCCCGCCTCTGTCCACCCACTGCCAGTTCACGGCATGACATATCACCTGATGAGGACTCCAACCATCGCAGCAATCAGAAGTACACAATAGAACAGGGAGACTTCATCATTTACGCCAGATACGACAGGAAACTGAGCTGGTCAAGTGTCGTGAGAGAGTTTGCCTACCAGTTTGGTAACACTCCTCGACGCACAGTTCAAGGCCTCCAAGCTTGGCACTATCGAATAAATAATCAGATACCAGTCTGGGATGAAGATGGGTGGTTATGCTTTGACCATGACGATGATGAAAAGCCTCGCCAAATCAGCATCAAAGCTCGCGAACGACACATGTATCTACATCCCGGAGAGTCATTAGGTATTGCTTCGCGATATCCCGAACGGGCTGTACACTACACGTGGGTTGATCCCAGGACGAAGCTGGTGGCAAAGGATTGGGGTATGTAACTCTTACTGCTTGACGATCAAGGACGACATTAACCGCTTCAACAGCTGCCAAACGAACTCTACAATATGAGACGCGACGGCGAAGACAGGGGAAGAGGCTGCGGCGATTGCTTGCCAGGCAGAATTCTAACTGATCACTGCAGGCCACAGAAAGTAAAGTTTCTTTGGTATATACGATACGGTGGAGTTTGGGTTTGCATGATGATTACGACATGGTTTTGGCCTGTCCCAAATGAATGGTTATGGCTAATGGTTAACGGCTTACGGTACGAACGCATTGACGTCGATGATGCTTCGCTACACTTGCGCATGTATGACTTACATAGAGCAAGTATCACGGACTTGTATATTGATTACGATGACGGAACGAAAATCAATTTATCACGGTATCTTCAATTTTCTACATAGTTAATAAAATGTGTGGAGTATCTGAGCTACGTTGCCCTAAATCATTTGATCACTTGACCATCGGTTGCCAAGATGGGAAAATGGCTGATCAAATGAATTACAGATGGACAAGGTGATTGTCATTCTGAATCAAGCCACATGCAGATCGCAAGCCTCACTGACACATACAAGAATGAGGTTGGATGGTCTCAGTAGCACTAAGCTCTAAGTTGCCTAGTACGCAAGATCTGCGATGCCAACTCAGCCTGAGACACGGCTCAGTGAGACACGGCTCCTTGAGACACGGCACAGCCCCTATACTCCTCTTGCTGGCTGACTCCATTTCGTAACATAGTTTGGAGTATGTGGCTTAAGCGGCACTTGTAAAGAGAACAAACCACGATTGCCGACTGCGAGATAGGTGCTGTTTGAGCCACAAGGAGCAGTGCTCTGCATCCCTGTTCTTCCAAAATATCTGCCGGAATGCCCAGAGAGTATTGACCGAAGGTTTTACCGACGCACTAGTCTTTAAATTCCAAAGTCTCAACATGAATATTCCCGACTGGGATGGCAGGTTGTAAGCAGTGAGGCATGACTAATGAAGCACTGTAGAGTCTATTAGGTTTACAATAGAGGTGCAGCGAATTGATTGGCAAATGTACTCATAGCTAATGGATTGAGCAGTAGTATTCCTCTAAGCACCAAAGACCAGTGACCTTGTCAACAGTAGAGAATTCTCCCTCAAGACAGACCCAGTTGTTAGTGAAGCTACTAGCGACGCAACTGTTTGACACAACACAGGTCGAGGAAAGACATTCCAGCATTCAATAGTCATCCACAGGGATGGATATGTGTAGCGGTGAGTGAAGGGCGATGCAGAATCAGGATGGAATTTTAAATTACTGTCTCGATCCATCACAGGCTGCGGAGACCTGTCGTTATTTCAGCTATATAAGAGTCTCTTGGTTCTCGCAAATATCTATCCATCTCATCATCACAATCACAACCATTCACTACCACTTCAACACTTCACCCAACATATCCAACACTACAACCTTCAAGATGTATGCCTACACCGTCATCGCTTTCTTGGCCGCTTCCGCCGCCGCCATCGGCGGTCCTTCTCTGAACACCCTCACCGTTCAGCAGGCTTCCAACTCTTGCGCCAACGGCCAGAGCGTTTACTGCTGCAACAAGGTTACCAACAAGCCTGGTGGCAACTCTGTTGGCGACGGTGCCGGCATCGCCAACGGCCTCAGCCTCTTCAGCCAGTGCTCCAAGGTCGATGTCAATGTCATCGCCATTGCCAACAACCTCCTCAACAAGGAGTGCCAGGCCAATGCTGCTTGCTGCCAGGACAGCCCCGGAACCGTAAGCAACCCATTCAAACAGTACATGATACACGCTAACAATCCACAGGCCGCTGGTGGTCTCATCAACGCTGCTCTTCCTTGCATTGCCATCAGCAACCTTGTCTAAGGTTGTGTTTTCAGCAGTTCCTTCGGGTATTCAATGGGACATCTGGGGGCAGGAGAAGGCTTGGTTTCACAGCCTTTGAGGACATGCCCGAGAGGTCTTGACAATGCGGTCCGATCATCTGATACTTGCTGGAATTAGAGATCCTCTACAATTTTATCTTCAGGTGTTGCTTCGATTCACTAGTGTGCGACTTTTAATACAAGATTTATCTTACCACATACACTTTCCTGACTTCCATCGTGACTCAAACAAGTTGCACATGACTGAAAATACACTGATCATATCTAGTCTTACATCTGATATACGATACTACGATCGACTCGTACACTTCCGCCTGTGTTCTACGATATGTTGAGGATTTGAAGTCTCTTGCGCCATAAAAGTCAGAATAACTAACCAGTAGTAGGTATTGCTAACAAAGTCACAGTGCTTGTTCAGCACCTGAAATTACAGGATAGCTTTCTAAATGCTGATGTGATGGTGACTTCGCTTCCATATCTGGCTTGACTGTCTGATCCTTCCGCCACATTTATGGCGAGCTCCAACGTCGTCCACAAACTACTCTAGTCTACGATATGTAAGAGGCAGTACATGAATTTATGGCAACACATCTAAATCAGTCAAGAATCGACATCCAGTCGCCCGTGAATAGTTACAATGTCAGAAGTCTTAACTGGGTACGTCTGCAGCCAAGACACTGAGGTCAAATTCAACACGGAAAATGCTCAATATGCGAGTCTCGACGAAGTGTTTAAGCAAGACCAACTATCACGATCCAAAGGCCAAACAAAAATGGGAGGACAACAAGTCGAACATGGATCGTATTCAAGTATCTAAGCAGGTCTGGTATCTAATAAAAGTCCATCATCAATCACAACCTCTTCAGCCAGAATAACCTGTCGCGTGTCGCTGACGGTAAGTAGCCCAGGAGTTGTGCATCCGGCGTCTTTGGCCGGGGGTAAACTCTTCATAGCAAATGCTGCGACATAAAATTAGTGGTGAACTCTTTGAATGTTTTTCCACATGACTTACTCATACGAGTAATCCATGTAATTATGGACTGGATCGTCACCAGGGATATCGGGACAAGTGTCCTTTCGTGTAGGACAACCACTCGTCGGCTCTCCTTGCGCCGGGGTATCAGCGACAGAATCTCCTGGAGCATCGCATTCATTCTGGAAAGTGTGGAAGAGACTGAACCAATGCCCAACTTCATGAATTGCCGTGCCACCCAAGTTGTATGGTGCAGCATCACCACCAGGAACACTCTGCGCCTCGATTACACAGCCATCACGGATGAATACGTCGGATCCAATTTTGGTGTTTGCTGGAAAGGTGCAATATCCTAGAGCGGCTGTGTCACCAAGCCGTGCAGTGTCGACAAAATAAAGATTGAGAGTGCTGTAGTCACCCTGGCGTAGCTCTCTCTTCATCCCGATCTCATCATCGCCACCCGCCCATTTTGAGTTGGTGGTACAGGTTGTGTTCTTCAGATCAAACGAGATGTTGTGAGGCCGGAAAGCCGAGTTTAAGACCTTGAACTGGGCAGCTATCTGTCGTTGCGAAATGACTTCCGATGCGTTTGAGGTGACTACGTGGATGTAGGTATCAACGCAGATATGTGCTGAGGTTTCAATCTTGGTAATCTTCTCAATGTCCTCCAGTGCCTTCACGCTGGTCCTTTGTTCAGGAGTAGGCTCGTTGATGGCGCAGCGCGAATATTGGTTTGAGTATTGGGCATACGCTACCGCGTTGCTGAAAAGGAGTAGAGTTATTGGAGCGAAAAACATGTTTGACTGTAGACTGAGAGTTGTAGAAAGACGAAGAGATGCTACAGGGAATCAATGGGCAGAAAGCAGCGTATGGATGCATCCTCTTATATCCCGTTGTCATTGTTAAATTACGAATTTTAGAGAACTTCAAGATCGTAGGGATTTGTTTTCACTATCTTTTCCTGACACCTATTGCTCTTCGTGCCAAATAATACTCTCCCTGGCGCTGCGTGGTATTAAGAATGCGATGAATCGATCGGCAATATTGAGCAATAGCTTTTTGCCGGCTGACATGTTGTCCATTGTCTCACTGAACATTCCCTCTAGATGAACACGGCACGGCAGATGAAGGTTGGATCGAGAAAAGAATGGGATTTAAGATATTCGATACTACCTTCAAGGGAGAACGGCTTAAGGAGAAATGGCTTGAAGAATGGAGGTTACAGATGATCGGCAGGGCGCCAGATCAACGTCTCGAAGCGTAGCGTCAATATCACGTCCCATTGTCTTAGCGAACTAAGTTGTATCTGGCTTGGCATGGCTGGGAAGAACACCGAGCTGTTGTCGTGCAATGACATACTGCGGTTTCACACAAGTAAGCGTGGCAAAGAAGAGAATAACGCAAGGTCGCAAAGATTCCGAGAAAGCGCAGTCACGTTTGTCTATGTCAAAGACACCATATTACGACTGGCACACATTGCTCGTAAGTAAAATCAGTGCGATGTTGAATTACACAGATTAAGCGATCTATACCCACCAAAACAAACTTCTAAGCTCCCCTACACCATTAACCACCTCCTATAAATAGCACTAAGGTCTGTGCTGATTTAAGCTCTCAGCCACAAGTCTCAACTGCACACAACACATCTCTCTAGATAGCACAACTTCAAAGGCAACGCGATTACCCTGCTGGTTATGAATTGACGTGATTGTCCTCCGGGAGTGGTTAGCACACATGAAGAAACTAGCTGTTGGGGGAAGCTCACTTTGAAGGTTTAAATATCTGCTAAAGAGAGTGAAAGGAGTTTAAACTCCTCCAGGCACAGCGGGGGCAGCGGGAGCACCAGGAATTGGGGCAGCGGGCACGGCAGAAGCAGTAGTAGGAACAGCAGCAAGGCTGGAAACCTCGGTAGGGACGCCGTTAACAGTAGTGGGGACACCGACAACATCAGTGGCGCAACCAATGGCTTCCGTGGTGGTTGTGGCAGGAGATATGAGAGCGCTGAGAGAAGAGATGATAGCTTCAAGGTCTCCAGGAGCTTGACGCTTGCCAAAAGGAAGGCCGCCATCAGGAAGGCTGTCATCAGGAAGGCCGCCATCGAAGGCATCAGACGTGGTAGTGGCGACAGTGACCTCAGTGGGAGTACCAGACACAGAAGTCGAGAAAGTAAGGATATCCGTCATGGTCTGAGTAGGCTCAGTGGGCAGCTGTCCCAGGAGAGAGCTGAGCGAGTCGAAGAAGGCATCAAGATCAGTTGGGCTGAACTGACGCTTCTCGAGAGCGGCAGCGTTGGAGCCATCCTGAGGGGCCGCGAAGGCCACAGAGAGAAGGGCAAGACCGATAACAGACTTCATTTTGAATAAGGGAGTTTAAATAAGTGAGAATGGGATATGAGGTTTAGGTGCTAGTATGGTGAGTGGTGCAAGTGTTTGAATGATGCGAATTGTTGTAGTGCTGAGATGGAAGGAAGCCCCTTGAGATATTATATATTGAATTCTCAAGGCTATTCCAACTTCCATCTGCCTTATCAAGAAATGTCTACATGACGCAACTTTCTTGGTATGCCGGTAGCTGTAGCCACGAGAAAGAATGCTTGGAAGCTACACAAGATTGTTATCGAAATCGATCGCGATCGACGGTTTCCAGATCCGATCTGATCGTTGCAGTATTCTTTCTGGGTCAGGATAGATCAAATTTAGTCCACTTAGACTGGGCGGTTTTGTAAGCATTACCAGTGTTCTAGATGTGGAACGCGGAATCAACATTAGCATATCTCAAAGTGGTAGGCTTGCACTGGGCTTTGACGAATATCTGCTGACTATTCTCAAGACCGCTTCGTTTGCAACGCTAGAGACACAAGAACCTTTAGGACCGATTACTAAGACACTTCCTACTTGAGTGTTGAGATGTAGAATCATGGAAGAGAATCATAAGCATGGGGCGTGTTATCGAGACCAAGAATTCCTGTCATCGACGTTCCGATCCAATACATACACTATGACATAGCCCGAGCACGATACGTCTCGCAATGAAAAAGTGCCTATTATTGAATGTTGTGGCACGTGAACTAATAGTAGCTAATATTTTATCTCCATGTTGAACTTTTACCAATTACAGCATCCTGCGGTTTGTTTCTTTCACCTAGGTATGCAGTAATTGTTATTTGATAGTGAAATGCTGTACTTCCACGTGATTTTCACTCTTGATTTCATTACCAGCAATGGATAGACGATAATATTGCCAATATGCATGCAGATTGGAACGCCATCCCGCTTGATTAGAATATCTCAATAAACCGCCGCCCCTTGTTCTCTATTGTCCCTTTCCACTCACTCAGCACCATCTCATCCCTCAACAGGAGGTTTATGCCGATAAATACTTTGCTAAATCCATTGTTGCCTACGTCCAGTTTCTAGCTAATTATACTATATCCCAGTGTTTTACTGTCTAAAAAAGGACCATGCGCTCTATTTTCATCATGGCTATCATCGCCGGCTATGCTGCAGCAGGTTCACTTACAAAACAACACAAGCCCATCAGGAGGACCTCGACCTTCCAGATAGTGTACAACGGGACAGAAAAGTTGAAAGCCGCCAACAATACCCTGTACATAGGGTCGCCCAAACAAGACGCTTGCTGTAATCAGTTCAATGCTGAGGATGCGGCCACCTTCTATCTACAAGACGAAGAGCTCTTCCTCTATTCACCTGGAAATCCCCAGCAACAGGTGATTGTGAATGGTACAAAAGCCGCTACAGAATGTGAGAAGACTTCCATGGGACCGCTGCACTTAGCTCACAATATTTCCTCTAGGCCAAAATTCCGTTGGCTACTCCATTGGTTCAAAGAAAAAGCTAGACAAGACACTCAGAGAAGGTTGGCGAATAGATGGTGATGAAAATATCACCTTCGACGGCCTCAATCTGATGGCGTGCAGCAGCTCTGGAGTTGGGCGGGACATTATTGTACAGAAAGGTGATTGCAAGCTCAAGGGTTGCAGGGCGTGTCGGAGAGTCACAGCAAAAGCGACATACACAAGTCATCCCACGAGTTGCTTGTATAGTGGAGAAGGACAAGTTGTTTCACACTTTTGTTTGTAGCGAGCTAGTAAGGATGCTTCTGAGATATGCAGCTGTTTGATCACAGACCTTACTGCTGAACGTGACCACGACCTGAGATGCTCGGAACTCATATCTGTGATAAGCTCTGGAGTTATGGTTATTTCAGTTATACTCCTCAAAATTCATGAATAATAACAACTGCTTCCAGGCGCAATTTTTCTTGGATGAAACTCAGACAAGCAATGGTGGGAACAACTCTAGTCACATCAACCCAGCGTTGCGGCTACAATACAGCAATTGGTGGCTCTAGCAAGCGTGTAGTGTGTTGTACTTAAAAACAATCCCCCTTTCTTCTTGGCCTAAAAGGGAACTGAAATGAAGGGGGTCGATTCTCAGAGGTTCACTACCGAGGTTGCGGAAGCCGAAACAAATTCAGGGAGAGCGCGGAGATTTAAATACGAGTGAAACACAGCCTCATGATGCAACGCAACCAGAGACCACTATTGACTTGTGCCGCGATTACCCCTTATTTGTCTCGGATATTTGTTGTTAGTCTATCCGTAAGTTGGCTGCAAAGAGGGACTATCGATTTGAGCCGCGTTCAGCGCTTTGTTGACTCAGATAACGGTTGCGAGTCTCCCTACCAAAATTCTCCCTTGATATTGCCTTATACGGCAACCAAGATTATACTGAAAGCCCAAGAAGGCCAAAATCACTATAAAGATCTCTGTATGCCGACGCACTGGAATGAATAACAATCCAACTCTCATTCGATCTACACTCCTTTAGCCACATTCATTTAGACCCCCGTTTTAACACGAGACCCCTCTAACATCTCACAACATGAAGTTCTTTACACCAGCCCTTCTTCTTGCTTCCATTCCAATCGCCTTTGCTAGCCCTGGCAGCTATGGCTATGGATGTGACTGCGAAAAGATTGCTACTGTAACCGCTACATCGACATGCACGGTCACGAAGTCAATTCACGACCCCCCAGCCACCAAGACCGTCAAAGTCACAGTGCCCATCTACAAGGCCCCAGTCACCAAGACTGTCACCAGGGTCGTTACCTCAGTCGCCGATCCTCCCATCGCCAAGACTGTCAAAGTCACGGCTACCATTTACAGCCCCCCCGTGACCAAGACTGTTACCAAGGCTGTCACAGTCACGGAGCCCATCTACAAAGCCCCTGCCACCAAGACCGTCACCAAGGCCGTCACCAAGGCTGTCACCACATACGGTTGGAAACCTACTGTCACCAAGTACCACAATGAGCCAGCATACACCATGTACAAGACCGAGACTGTCACTGAGTCTGTCACCAAACCCTGCGCTGATTACGAAAAGCCTCAGTACAACATCGGAGTCTATGACAATTCTGGAAGCGGGGACTACTACGTCTGAGAGACGAGGAGTCTTGAACACTTGTAATTTGCACTTTCGATATTTTCATTTCTCTATCTGGGACACCTTAATTTGGTGGTTTGTAGCTGGTTCTATCAGAACTATGTTTAGGGCAACACTTTTACGCCTTCTGAAAACGCAGGGACTTGTTTAATCATAATATTACTCTTTGTTATTTAATTAAAGTTCTCAACCCGTGATTATTGGCCATTGTAAGCTCACAGTTATAGTCATGGAGTAGAACCATTTGCAGTGCGTGTATCCAAGGAGAGACGACAACCACTGATCAAACCAATCACCATTGTGTTATCAAATAGTCATGTTAGACAGGCTAACGGTGGCAAGCGGTAAAGGTTGCTTGCGAAGAGCATCCATGCAGCCATGAGTAACTTTGATGAGGCCAATTCCCAGTGGAAACAACAGCTCTGTTGGACCTGAACCTCTTGTTATCTCTCACTCTAACCGACCTCTAGTTATGCCTATGATTTTCCGTAATTCCTGATAATATTATATGAGATACCATATCCATGTACGCCAAAAGACGAAGTAACAGCCATCTCCATACCTGAAACCTGGAGGAAGCCAGTCATGCGAAAAGGAGTTGGCATAGGGTGTATGAGGTACGAATCACCACCTTTGTTGAAGACACCCTTTGTTCATGAGATGGATATGCCCACATCATGGGATTTTCTTCTGCAACTAAGTTAAATATTGAAATAAGGATGTTTATTTTAGGTGTGGAGGGTTGGGTTATTCTAACTAAAGGGAAGTACCTAGGCTGGCTTAGGGGAGGAAAGAAAACTCATAAGCTAAATCCTAAATGATAAAAAGCTTAGATAATTCAGTATAAATTTAGTATAAACTTAGCATAAGTTTATAGTAATACTTTATTTTAATACCTTATATTAAGATCTAATATTCTTGCTCCCTGCAGGTTGGGCAACGATATCTATTTGTAGTCGTCTATAGGTTAAGCTTAGCAAGTTAAAGTATATCGGCCTCGCGGCTATAGAAATGAAGAATAAACCCAATTCCCTTTAGACTTCAGACAACATGAGCTGTAGGTACCCATGCTTTAACCCAAATTTGGTCAAGGTTCGAGAAGACTAAAATCATGTATTGTGTGGTGAGAAATGGAATGATCAAACGTACATGACTTCCAATTAGGTATTAACTACAGACTCTAACCTGGATAGTATTGCCACGCTGATTCATTTTAAACACGCCATATCCCCAGCTTGAAGTTCGATAAATGAAGAGACTATCTGCAGCCGGCTTCCAAACCAGTTCTCGCCCCTCACTAATGCGAGTACTGAGCCCCAAACAGAATAGGTGAGCACCAGCATTATTCAAACAATCAATACGGGCCACAAATAAGAAAAGGCAATGGCACTAGGACAAACACAAATGAAATCCGAGCGCAGACACGAGTTTGGTGCTTATTGGCAGTGATTCAGCTTGGTTGATTCTGTTGCATCTTGGCCGATAGCTGGCAGTGATTCACTGCCCAGCAGCTGATAAACGGGCCCGATACGCCCCTTCTCTGTATTTTCGACCCTTCCCACCATCCTGAACTCTGAGTCTCTACAACATCAATCTAAAGCCTGGGTTCTGTGTGGTGATTACAAGTTTCAACCTACCGACTTCCCATCGTGAGGCGCCTCAGCTAGTCCACCTAGACCTGCACCACAAGACAAGGCCTGCCAGCCGAAGTACAAACTACAGCTCAAACAGGCACCTCGAGCCATCTTTTAGATACACCCGAGCGGCTACAGATATCCCACAAAGCACGTTTCTCTTCGCGCCACCTTCACTCTGCCAGCTCTCACCATGACGACCTTTGATGCTGAAACGTTCGCTTTCCTTTCCTCCATTAAAGAGCCTGCACTCAAAGACGGAGCAACGCGCACAAGACTTCTCGACATGATGGACAATCTCACAGCTCCCCATCCCTACGAGATCATGCAATGGCTTCAAATGGCAGAGTTTCGCGCCTTTGCCTTTGACAACCTCCGGGTTGAGTGTGTCAAGACCTGGGCTGGTTACAGAACCCAAAGCCACCCTTTGTGGATATTCCTCCTGCTGGGAAAGTTCATTGCCACGATGCTGGGTCACGAGAAGTTTGAGTGCACCGTCGGTGGTACACGATACCAGTGCCCTAGACCTGAAGAAATGAAGATGGAGCTGGAGTACAGGTATGATCAATGGGCCTATGAGACGGATGAGATGTCGATCGACATGCCTTATGAGCATGGGGATTCGTTAATCTAAGGCGATGTTGCACTGGTTCTCTATTTGGAGTTGATAGACCTGACAGCCGATGCTTGCAAGCCGCCTTGTGGCTAAGAGCTTAAATCAGTAGAGAGAGCTTAGCTTGCATCCTGTGCCTTACTTTGAGGATATCACTCCTAGTTTTCCATCAATCTCTGAAGTTTCTAGGATAGCTGAACAATAAAACAGAAGGAAAAGAATGGTAGCATGCTCACATTTGGTAGATCATAACCTCTGTCAAACAACGTGACAAGATTTGGACAATGTTCAAGGTCAAAAATTATCTTACCGCCACTTACAAATCAGACAATTCCTTCCGCGGTAGCCAATACATATTGTTTATCATCACAAAGCTATCATCACGAGGATGTTTCTTCTCGTTATCTTCCCAAAATGGTGAAATGCAGCGACGAGGCAGAATAGTGGTTCCTCCACCCACAGTCCAAATCTAGACCCCAATCCTTGGGCAGCCGAGGAAACCCAACACAGCCCTCGCGACACGTCCCCTTCAGTTATCAGCCTCATCATTCGATCACTGACACGAGTTCGTCCCTGAGACAAAGCTTTTGTCAGTCTCATCCCTGCACCGCCTCCAACCAACCAGATCGCCTGCCACAGCCCCTAGGGCTCTTCCGATCGAAGCAACGCTAATTCCCATTCCGTACTGTATGCAACGCTGTAGCACAGCCACAGACCTTCTGATCTACCGGTCGCAGTACACAATTGGCTGTTTGGCCCTCAGCGCCCAGGCACAGACATCGCATGGAAAAGCTGTTTTAGTTGATGATCTGCTCACACGAGATCCTTCCGACCCAGCGCCCCGGTTCCAAGGGGCCTAGAGGTCGTCTTGGCAAGAATGTGTAAGAGAAATCTACGCAGGGGAACCGCGCGATTCTTCCCACTGAGGAAAATATTCTCGAAGATCGTTCTTGTGATGAGAAGAGGTATCAGCCTTATAAGATCTCGGTTAACCAATCACCGTTCTTATGGAGACTTTAATAGGAAGAGCGGCCCATTTGTACTGAAACGGGTTGGGTTTTTTCGGAGGCAGCAACATGTCAATGTTGGATGATGGAAGAGTTTGCTTTGGTTGATTGGGGGTTAAGGGGCATGAGACTCTGTATAGCCAAACCGCCCCTTAACATGAATCCATTTGGTATATAAATCTATTTCTTCAGTCTCGAAAGTATGGCAGTCACCTAAAGAGACTCAGCTTCGTGGTATCAATCTTCTTTCGCTGGAACTCAACGCGGAAAGCCCAGACTTGACAGACCTTTCACTTTAGGCCAATTTTATAACCTTCATTATGATATTTCCAGCATTTGTTGCAAACCTGGAGGACGTATATGCCAGCAGCTCCTCAGGTTCTGAAGGCCCCTACCAGATCTCAGACCAAGTCGTTGACATCGGGTTCCCTCAAATCATGCAGCTGGCCTGGACACCATCACCCTCTACAATGGCCCTCTTCATCTCTGAACCCGGCTCCCACACTATCTATGCAGTCTGTATACCTCGCGGCTGGCAAGGCCCGACATATCTCTTCCCAGGGTCCAGCGTTGCTGGGGATCCGATATCATCTGCAATCAGATCCAGCGACGGGTTCATCTTTCAACTCCCCGGAATACCCAGTTGCAACACTCTCTCCTGCCAGGTCACTATGTCCTACCATCGTTCGCGGTCTAATCCTCGATACAGTTTCTCGATGAGGGTTGAACATGGTGCAAGTCGCAGAACAGAGTCCTTCGAGTGGCGTATCTCATCAGAAGCTCAGAGAAGCGCTTACAGCATGGTATGGGAGCTCGTATCGCTAGGTCGTGCAAGCAAGTCAAGCTCAAACCGCTCCCGAAGTTCTGAAGTTGTTGCTATGATACACGAAGACACTACTGCATCAGGGCCAGTGTCTGGCCAAAGATCGGGAGGCTTCCAATTTCTGGGCAGGGCAACCACTGGTTCAATGGGATATCACTGGACTGTCACAGCTTTGATGAGTAGTGTAGCAATCTTGCAGAATACCAGCTGGGAGTAGCACGAATAAACTAATGAAGTTGAGGTATGGTTATCATAGGCAGATATTCAACGCTGGGCATCACGGAAGACGGGCAGACTTAGCAGGCTAAATCAACCTTTTCTCTACTCTTCATGTTAGATAATGTATTTGTCAATTCTATAAAAGATTAGTTTAAGTTTATGTCAATTTATCTAAGTATCTTCCTGACCTAGGGTCGGGGTCTTATGTTTTCTTGCCGTCTTCGGATTGCCAAAAAGGATGTGCGGTAGTCCATACTCCACGGTTGCTTCAGCTCATATGCACGCGGAGTGTTATAGATTCCGTACTCCTAGCTAAAGGTGCTCATGGTATCTTTGCGAGTTCGCCTTACATGAAGATTCTCTACTAAACCCCTTCGATACAAACTTGGAACTCAATATGAACTACAAGCATGCATTTTCTGACCACTTATACAGAAGCCTGCACTTGTCGGTTTTAAGTTCTGTTACCACTGTAACCCGCAGTCCAGAGCTTGCTTCGGCGAGCTTTACCTCCGTGGAATACTACAGCAGGAGCCTGTTGATGTTGAAGACACCAACAACCTTGAGAATAGCTAGAAAAAATATTGAGAATACTGTGACAACTTCAATGTTTCCGCAGGACATCTAATTGGAGAGCTGGGTTTGGCTGTAGTTGACGCCTGTGTCCAAGTGCTCGCTCATAATCACTCACGGTCATTTTATTTACTCACGCGCACGTCAATACTCAGACCCAATTCCGCGCAGACTATCGGTTACAACAGTCAAGTGGCGGGCTGGTGTGAATAAAAAATACATCAAGCCATTCCGGCGGTTAATGTCCCAGGATCCTGGGGAGTTGGTACATCTGCGTGGATCAGAGTTCCTAGACATCCATCATTCACCTCCGTTCGGTCTCGGGCCTTGAGCATATAATTATCCCGAGGCACAACTGAACTTTCCAACTACCTAATGCAACACGATTTTACATCTTCCAGGCAGCTTACGCTTAATTCTCAATAGAATATCTCAATACCAAGACACCACGAAATACTACCCACTGCAATCTCAACATGTGCACCAATCTAAGTTTTCAGCACTGGTGCAAGTGTGGCAACGAATCAGAATTAGAGGGACCCATGTTATCACCGTGTTCAACAAAAGACACGTCAGGATGCAAAGGCACAGATGATCAGGAAATCCAAGAGTGGAATTCGCAGAAAAGATGTAAGGAGTGTAGTTGAAGCATCACGAGGAGGAAAACGAGGAAGAAGAGGCCAAGCAACAGAAGCAATAGCGAGCCAAGAAGACCGCAGAATAGTCACCACTTCGAATCACTGAAACCCTGTGGCTTGATCATCTTGTCTTCACTACCTAGATAACTAAAAGACATATGACCTAACGCTGATCCCTCTTCATTTCTCTGGTGACGTCTGAAACCTTCCAACCACAATAAGAGTGGAACTTGCATATGAGAATTACTCATCACAGTTCCTCACTGACGTGATGAATGATTGATATAGCTATAAAATGGCTTTGTAGAAACTTGAATTCCCCCACTGTAATATTTACGCCCTTTACCAACCACTAGAACTCATATACTCTAAAATCAATATGTGTGTAGAGAAGATCTTTCAGTACTGGTGTAAGTGTGGGGAGAAGGCAGAGCGAGAATATATCGATTATCCATGCGCCTTGGCGAATTGCAAGGGCTGGATAAATGAAGAACGACAGATTCGAAACTCAAATAGAGAATGCAAGGAATGTGAAAGAAAGAGGCGTAGGAAGGAGGCTGAGGAAGCCAAGAAGAAGCAGGAGAGAAGAGGCCAGTAGAGACCATTGAGTAGTCTATAGCTTGAATCACTGAACTCCCAGGCCACTTCTATTTGGAGGGCTGCAAGCAAATGAAATTCCACTGATGGATTGACGGCTGGAATATCACACCTAAATGCATACTATAAGAGTCAACACTTTGTCCCAGAATGACTTTGACCGTTTTATTCTTGACATGAATATATGACCAGAACATCTATAAAGCGGCTCAGTTCAGACATCTACCCTTCTGCCGCAACATTATTTCTTGTTCTAACGACCTCAAAGCTCTACTTATTCCGAACTCAACATGTGTGTAACAAAAATCGTTCACCACTGGTGCAAGTGTGGGGAGGAGGTAGAACGAGACTACATTAAACGCCCGTGTGATCTAGCGGGGACATCAAAACGCAAGGGCTGGAAAAACGAACCGGTGAATTTTTGGTTCTGCACCAAAGAGTGCAAGGAATGTGAAAAGAAGAGGCTAGCAAAAGAGGCAGAGGAAAAGAAGAAGTAGGAGGAGGCCGCCAAGAAGTCACTTGTCTCAAGACTGGCGATATACTGCTCACAGGATTATTAGTCAATAGTCACATCTGAGGTCACACTATAACTGTCAATGTATCGTGATAGAATCATGTTGATGACCTTGTTATGAACGTGAACCTATGACCAACACATCTATAAAGTGGCTCAGCTCCAATGCGAACTCCGCCACCAAGAAGCAACAGGTTTCCCATACAAACATACAGATACCCTATAAACCCCTAACTTAAACCTCTGACATTTCCCCCCTGTCACAATGTGCACAAAAACACGTGTCGTCCATCTTTGCAAATGTGGTCTTCAAGCTTCGTTTGAGCCCATTGTGGAAATGCCTGCGCTCTTCGAGATGTGCGTAAATGCAGGCCGACGGTTGAACACATAGAGAAACCCAGCTCTGGGGAGTGCGCAACATGTAAGGAAAAGCGGAAGAAGGAGAAGAAGAAATTAGGAAAGGTTCCTGAGAGTTTCTGGCCTATTTCTTGTGTATATATAGAGGAAATATAACTACACTCTTAAAGAAGTACAGACGTACGTCGATGTAGCGAACCAATACAAACACTCTCACTCTATCTCATGCTCCGATATGTCATGAGGCGCGCATCGTCCATCTTTAGAAATGAGATCTCGTAGCTTCATACGAAAGGGATCTTGAAATACGTTTGACCATCACTCCCAAGGCAAGCCCACGCATCTCGCCCCTCATTTTCCCCGTGTTGGTCGATCTTACGGTCTTACAGCCCCCTGCCTAGGAGAAATACAACAAAAATTCTGGCACATGTGATTTCGGAGAAAAAGATACTAGGTGCTTACTGGCCGTCGCGGGTGAGATCCATGACCAAATATAAACCACGTATGCGTCTATTTGTCCCAGAAAAGGTGCAAATACAACGATAATAATGATTTGTCTTTCTTACAGGGAGATTGTCATTCGTAATGCTAGCGTCAGCCCAGCCCTACTGCTTAGTAATCCTGCTGTATCCAAGATTAGGTAGCCTGGTCTTCAAACCAATAAGCAAGGCACTGGCTTTAGATATTCGATACGGTAATCACGCATAGCAAATAAAAGCTTTATTATTAAGGTCCTGCCCATCGTCACAAGACACCCTTTGCCGCTGTTAAATGTTTATTTCAGAGCCCTGACACACTGATCCTAAACCCCTGTTTTGACGGGCGGTCAGCCGACGATCCCTGCCTACAAAGCTGCATGGCCTCCCAAGGCGCAGCCGAACTTAACGTCACCCAGCACCGCTCATCATCGAAGCTCGGCCACTGTGGATACCTCTGATTGGGTTGATTCGAGATGTCATGATTTATTAGCAGCTGAACTGTCCTCGCCTTATCGCGCGGATTACCTTCTACACCTTAGCGCCATCATGCCAGGAACACCATCGAGCCGCGGATGCGACGGATGTCGTAGGCAGAAGAAGAAAGTAAGCATGACAATATGTCTCATAGTAAATTCCAGTATTGACAGCAAAAGTGCGACCAATCTAAACCGACTTGCGGGAGATGTAAACGAGTGGGCGTACCATGCGTTGGAAATGGCGTCAAACGATGGAAATTTCACTCGTTCCAGAACGACGACCAGAGCCTTGTTAAACGACGCCCCAGTAATGAACAGACCCAGCTCTCATCTTCGTTGGTTCATATCCTTCAGACTGAGGATGCCAGGTTTGACATTCGAGCATTCGGCGGCAAACTTATCCCAGAAATCGTAGCACAAATTGGTTCTAGTCCAGCACTTGACTCTTGTGTAAACGCAATGGTTTCTCTGTATAAATCACATCGGAGTCAGGATTCAAGAGTTGATGCTTTGACAAGATACGGAGAGGCTTTAACAGCAACCAGAAGTGCTATACTTGATCCGAAGGAGAAGATCATGATGAAGATGCAAGTTGTTTCAATCATGTTTGTTTGCCATGTAAGTAAATTTCTACGCAGCCATACCCTCTTGCTGTAATTGACAATCTTCAGCATTGGGTAGACCGTAAATCAATCGAACAACATCGAGAGGTCATATCAGTGTTATTTCGCGAAGCTGTTATGAAAAGGCAGCTCGATGACTTGGGTGACTACATGGTGGGACTTAGCCAACTCGCCGTACTCCAATCCCATCCTTGAATGTTTCCAAAGCTGACGATCATTTAGGTTATGGCGAGCTTCTTGAACCCTCAGTTTGAACTAGGTCCCTGGTTCTGGGAGGCGTGCCATACGATCGGCACCCCACGACCAGTCAAATACCACCAAGGAAGCTTCCTGAGCATAGAGCCTGGAACCATGGGAGAGTTATCTATCTTGATGCGCTCGCCAAAGAAGAACCTTCGTCAACTAAGATCCATTTACGACGTCATGCAGTTCGAGATGCCCAAGGTCCGACAACTCCTTGCACTAGCAACAATATCAACAGCAGCACCCAACGCACCGGCCATGTCGATACGGGTCTGTAGTTCATACAGAGTAGCATATGGAATTCTACTCGCCATGACTGCGGTGATTGGACATACTTTGCGAATCTGGGATACAGACTTGACGCTAGTGGGGAATTCACACGACTGCGTTGACGAGTGTATTGCTTTAGTAGAGCAGTGTGAAAGTGCTCGACCGTACGGTGCTAACTTTGTGCCCGACTTTCTTACAATGGTTTGGGCAGCAACTGCGGATGGTTACAGAAACGATGAGATGGCGGAGTACTTGGTTGAGTATGAAAAGGACTCTATTGGGGCGGATTTTATGGGCCAAGCTATGTCAATAAGAGAAAGGCTGCTTGCGATGGAGGCAAGGGAGACAGCGGAGGAGGTGCAAGTCATTCTGGACCCGGCGCTTGAAGCTCTGGTGAAGGGTAAGGGGCCAGTGGTCAGCGTACAGGAAATTCAACCAGCCGTCAGTGAGTGTGTTTTACTGTAATTATTAAGAGATAATAGAATCGCCAATCAAAAGAATAGAAGATGGAACCCGCGCTGAGATACTAAAGGCATCATCAACAGTTATGGGCCATGTCAGAGGCCAGAAAAAAGGTGTCTTGGAGAACCCAAAGGCGACTTCATACAAGCCTTCTCGAGCATGTTCACTGCCGAAGCAACATCCAGTCGATAAGCCATAGCTTGTAGCTCCTGTCTGTCATTACCGCTTCTGGATAGCTACTTTGGAGCTCTCTCACACCTAGCTAGTGTAAGGCAGGTCTAGCTACACTGTGACCGGGTTTCGGGATTCACCCTCATGCTGCACTATTGTTACATCCCCGAAGAATGTGCGAAACTTTGCGGTTCCAGACGTCCCTGGCGATAAGGCAATTCCTATACCACCAATAATCCCATTTTAGGTTTGTGAGTCATTGCAAAATCTGGGGAAGCTGGAATTAGTTGCTCGAAACTGCGCTGATAGCTCAGGGATGAAAGGAAGCTCAACAAGTGCTTGGTCACCAACTGCATCATTACACGGCAAACTCCCCCCTTCTGACTCACTAGGCATTGAGCAAGGAACCTAGGCATTCCCCATGTCTTCACATGCTGGCTTAATTGAAGGAAATGCTGTTTAGTTTACAGACTCTCAATTGCCGAAGACGTGTCCATCTTGCTGCTGATCGGCTTGGTGGACCAGGTTGCTACTAAAATTTGTCGAATCAGACTGGAACACTTCTCCTGCAGGAAGGAAACAGCGAATAAGCTCTGTTAAACTGGGCGTCTTCCTGATGTTCGTGATATCAGCCCATCTACGTGGTTGTTGCTAGCAAGGAACATGTGAATCATCCGTCCGACCGTTCAAATGCCATGTCTCCGAGCTCATGCATCTACAGCTCTTTTCGGAATAGACAAACGCGGGGTTCCAGTAAATCGTGGAGGATCTCGCTGTCACATTTGTATGCTGGTAGTCAAGTTTAAGTTCAATACCGAGGTCCCGAGCTAAACCCGCCGAATTGACTCTCATCTCAGGGTATCATTTCTCTCTCCAAATCTCGAGATCAATAGATCAAACTTTAGATACTCGAGCTTTGCATTTCCGAGGATGACATCCTCTGACCACTCACAATCACGTTCTTAACTGCATCCGAGGACTTGATCGGGTGGATCCGGGCTGGACCTGGGGAAGATTGTGGCTAGCGGCTTCAGGGCCCTGCTTCTAGTGGTCCGGCGCTAACACGCAGTGGGCCGTTGACCTTGAAATATCGCCCGATGCTCCCCGCGGGAACATCCTCGACTCACCGAACACCCGGCCACCGATGCCGCTCACCTGAGCCGAGAACGAACTTAACATTTCGCTCAGTCTCTCTCTTTTTTTTCTTCATGATAATTCCTTTTTTTGTTTTGCGCCATCATTCCACTATCCCTGAAATCCGCCAACAATGACAATGGCGGGTCCAAACAAGATCGTCAAGCGTCAAGCGGGCAAGGACTCCAAGAGTTCTTCGCGCCCTTCGTCCGGCGGTGCTCTCTGCAAGACCTGCACGCCATGTCGCCAGAAGAAAGTCCGCTGCGACGGTACGCGCCCGCAGTGCGTGGAGTGCAGCACCAACAGTCTCCCCTGCGTATACCCTCACGATGCCCGCCGAGAACCTCGACCGTCGCGCGCGCGCGTGCAGAGCCTCGAAGCGACAGTCGCCGCTATGCTCGATCACATGAAGGCCGCCGGCATCCTTACGTCCGAGATGCAGTCTGCGTGGACGGCGGAGCTAATGGATACGGACCATCCGTCCCGCGCTTCGCAGGACTATACTACCCACGGGTTGAGCCGTCTTGCTTCGACTGCTGCTATCGCGAGTCCACTTCCCACACCGACTGCTTCTACTGCTGCGCAGGAAATGGGCGCTAGTTTTCTTTCCTCGCCGCCGAGGAGCAGCGTTGGTCCGACGGATGAGACGAAACCTCGACTCGATAGCTTTAACACGATCCTCTCACGAACGACACAGACACAGCTCGATTCTACAGAGCTCGCGCCTGTGAAATTGGTTCCTCGTCCTATAAGCAACGACGGTAATGGTGACGGCACCGGTCTATCACCAAGCGAAGCTCGAGTAGCTGGTGTCTTCCACGAGAACGGTTATGTCTCTGCGGTTCACGGTCTCGCCAGTATCATGAACCCGACATCGCGTGCACAGCACCGAGAGAATATAAATAAAATGACACGAAAAGGTGACGATGCTATATCGGCCTCGAAAGCTCGGCTTATAAGCAACGCCGCGCTTCAACGACAGCGAGAGGCGCGCATGTTCCGTAACCCGCGAGACTTGATGGACTTGGATGGTGTAGACCCAGAACTTGCTAAGCATCTTCTCGACTTACACTTTAATCGGCAACATTATGCGTACCTTATTTCTTATCGACCTGCGATTATGGACAGTCTTGCTAGTGGCGGTGGTCCTTTTGCGAACAAGCTTCTGCTCAACGCCATTTTCTACTCGACTTCCCTATACAGCGACCGTCCATCCCTCCGCGCCGATCCCGATGATCCTCAAAGTGTTGGAAGACGCTTCTATGATCGATTCAGAGAACTTTTGATAGACGAACTCGACAAGCCCAGTATTCCTTCTGCTCTTGCTCTTCTGCTTACAAGTGTATCGCTTGTATCACAAGGCAAACCCAGTGCAGGTTGGAGTCTGTCAGGAACTGCACATCGCATGATAATCGATCTAGGATGCCATCTTATGCTAGGTCCTGATTACGAGAGCACAGGCGGTGTCAACGAGCAACGTGTACTGCGGACGGACTTGGAGCAAGAGATGCGAAAGCGTCTTTACTGGGCTGCCTTCACTACTGATGCTACTCAAGCGTTGTATCTTGGCCGTCCCTGCATGTTTGCATCTGCACAAGCTAGAGTCCCCCTCCAGCTCCTCGATACCTTTGAAGAGCTCGAAGAATGGGAACCTTATATTGACCCCAAGTCGCCAGCTTCAGCTCCCCCGCCATACGGGCGCCAACCTGCCCACGCCGTTTCCACGTTTAGCAGTCTCGTGAGGATATTGCAAATCTCGACCAGGATCAACGACCTTTATGGTATTCAGTGTGTCAAGTACACAACGGAGTATCTTCTCAATAAGAAGGAGTCCATCGAGAGGGAGCTTGAGAAATGGCAGACCAGTCTTCCCAGCCACTTATGCTTCGACCCCGACGATACTCTCACCATCACACCTCCACCCCATCAAATCACCCCACAGTGAGTCTTGCCCGCTAAGTATGTGAAGACAAGGATACTAACCAGGATGCTTCAGTACGACATTCCACGCTCTCACCATTTTGCTACACCGCGCATTCCTCGAAGAAGGTCACCTTCGCCGCCATACCGACGAGACCGCCAAGCGTCGCGGCGAAGAAGCATGCATTCAAAGCGCTCTCATGATCCAGAAGCTCGTCCGTCGATACCGCGAATCTTTCACACTCCGTCGCGCACCCTTCCTCCTCTCATACGCAGTCTACTCCGCCGTCATCGTCATCCTCCGTCAAGAGCGCCATGAACGAGGTCAATTCACAGAACCCATCTCCTTCTTCTGGACATGTCTCAGCGAACTCCAAGTAGGATGCAACTTTGGTCTCAAGAAGCCCCTCGGTGTTCTCCAAGACATGGTCCGTGAGTTCCAGACCAGTATCAAGGAGAGTGGTTCCACTGGTACAGAACAGCCCCAGCCTGCTGGTCTCGATGAGAGTTTCTTCTTCCCTCTCGCCATGGCACCCGCTGCATCTGCCATTGCGCCTAATAACACCAATACTTCTACACCAACGGGTGCTTACGTTTCTGCTACTGCATCGGATTATATCCCCCACATGGATCACTTTGATCCGGCGTTTGGTCACTCACCAGGTTTGCTGGATTTCTTGAATGATCAGGAGAAGGATATCTCGCAGGATGCGCTGTACGGATTGTTTGCACCGTCGCAGCCTTTCCCGTGACTGTCTGAGGAGCTCGGCGAGACCTTTTTCGCAGGACCTGCGAGAGCGGCGTAGATGTTCTATCTCTGCCTTGGATCGCTGGCTCGAAGGGGCAATGGAAACCTCATGCAACCGAGGCATACAGAAATGTTGAGGGGTGATTGGCATCCACTGGGAAGCAGCTGGACGGGCATTGGCAGCAGGAAAGGAATTGTCATTTGGCGTCCACAGCGACGCCGAAAATTTCCACCTTGTTTATCTTGGGACTCATTCTTGCTAGGCGCGCGCTTTTGCGTATCTCTTTTGAATGCTAAGATTATGGTGGATGGTTGGGATCTATGGGATGTGGATATGAATTGATGAGGAATTGTTAGCGAGCAAACATGATTAGATCTTGGTTTCATAACGTACGAACTATATTGGCGTTCAAAAGGTGGCTTACTAGGTATATCCAATACACTTTTACGGGAGAAAAAATTGTCGCGACGTGGTCTTGTGCTGTTCCCAAATGTTGTCCACCAAGAGTTGTTGGTTCGTAGTACTTGTGAGACAGTGGGTGCATGGGTACACTTCGAGGATGCGCGCAATACAATGGCATTCTTTTTCACAAGGCTGTGCAGTAAAACTCATCCCATTCTTTCCGATGATGCTCTAATTTTCCAGTTGTATCATCAATGCCCGCCACTGTAGCACATCTCACCACACACGATACGCTTTCACGATGAGTCATCAGCTTAGCTGGTGTGACTGCGTCTGGCTGGGCGTTCTTCTCATCAGCACAAAACTGAAGTCATACCCTTGCCTTTTCGTCGATAAACAATATCGCGAACTCAATACCGATATCTCTTTTGTTTTATATACATAGACTCGTACCATAATGTCTACAGAAGCTCCTCATCCCCGCGTTGGCGTCGCCGCCCTCATCTACAACCATGAAGGCAGGTTTCTCACTGGAAAGCGGATAGGGAGTCACGGAGCCGGCAAGTACTTTGCAACCATGAATTTGAGTAGAAGCTAAAAGCATATAGGCACCCTTCAATTACCAGGTGGCCATCTCGAGTATGGTGAGAGCTTTCTCGCGTGCGCAGAGCGAGAAACCCTTGAGGAAACAGGTCTCAAGGTCAAGGCTCTTCAGCATATCGCCACGACGAACGATGTATTTGAAACAGAGAAGAAGCACTACATCACAATTTTTGTGTCCTGCCAGATGGTCAATGAGAGTGACCAACCTCAGGTCGGTTTGTCTTGCAAGTTGTAGACTACAGGGTAATAAGCTGACATGGCTAGATCCTTGAACCGCAGAAGTGCGAGGGCTGGTACTGGAAGTCATGGGACGATCTCAAGAAGATTCACGCTACGGGAAAGAATGGGGAGAAGTTGTTTTTGCCTTTGATCAATCTGTTGGGGACAGCGGATTTGGAAGATTTGAAGCTCAAGGTGTAGTGCTCATGGCCACCACCTAGCGAGCAAGAAAACTTCTGCTGTTATACCAAGGTACCAAAAATACCTAGTCCAAAACCCATCAAGCCTATACTAAATTAAACTCACTTTGTCTGAGTCTTTTTGTCACTTGTGATAGAGGTCCAAGTTTTCGTGCTTTCCCTGCTTCCTTTTCTCGGCATGATGTCTCACTTGTTTTGCAAACCTGGGGTACATTAATCAGACTGGAACTAGATGCGAACTGCCATCATGGCGGGAGTGATGATTATCGCGTACAACTATCCACAAGCGAATTACAATGCATTTTACTGTGACAGGAGCTCTCGCTACCAACCTAAAGAACAATTGCCGTCAAGTCCAGGTTAAGTCGGTTGTGATGTCACTAAAGCGGGTATGCAACTATCGCGACTCTCAATTCCAGCTAAGCTCCAAGCTCCCATCTTGGAATTGATGACGTTTCACGCACATCCTCACATTTATCCTCAAAGCTTCCACAAATGTTATAAGCGCCAATAATACAAGCTGCTAAACGCAGCATGCCACTACCAGAATGTCGACCCTCTCCGAACCCCGTCGTCCCCGTCTCCTCCCGCAGAATCGCAAGCTTCGTCACCTTCGCGGCATCTGGCTTCGCAATTTATCCTTCGCGCCCACGAGTCTCAGAACAGCAGACGACGCCGATCTAGCTACGAGCAAGTTACAGGTGGTCAAAGAATCGAGTCAATTGCACCCGTCGCGGTCGTCAGAGAGCTTGAGGAAGGGTAGTGTTAGGCCGGATGCGCTCAGGCCGGCGCAGGAGCGTAGGACGAGTTTGAGCTTGGCGCATGCCAATCTTGTGGCGCGGCAGAAGAATCTAGAGACGTTGTATGAGGAGGCTGTGGGGGATGTGTTTTACTCACTGCATGTGGACGCGGATGCTGAGCCTGTCTACATCAGCGAGGTGCGAGAGCGAGCTACGGTAGGAAAGCTGTCCATTGCGACACATAGCGGGATCTGACTATTTGCAGAGCTTCAACTTCAGATTCTTCAGTCTCGAAGATTGCGCATCGGCTATTTCACGATGTCATTCCATGATCCTACGAATCTGGGCGCGCCGACCGAAAGCTGAATCGTGGATCTTTCTGCTCGAAGAAACAATCGACCTGCGCCGTCTCAACTTCATAGGCACTTTGATGGACCGAACCTTCCCGCCCAACGCATTGATATTCCACCTCGAAGACGGCGTATACTCATTCGACTTCCCCAACAAGATATCCGAGCCGAAGCAAGCGCCGCAAGCAGCCACATCGTCATACAATGCGCTCATGAAGCTAGCCAACCTCGAGAGTTCAATCGAAGACGCGATAGAGACACAACAGAGGTTAACGGAAGAGATAAACCGTATATTAGACGAGAGCCTGCCTGACAATTCGCAAATGGCGCGGGAAGCTGTAGCGATGGCGGATAAATATGTTACAGCGCAAAGACGGTCGAATAAACAGGCGCAAAAGAAGCGCGATGATTTGCAGGAGTCCATACGGAGCAGGCGCCAAGCTATCGTCAAGGGTAGAGAGCTTCAGAATGAAGCGGACAAGGACATGGCGAGTTGTAGAGAGAAATTGACTGCCTCGGAGGAGCTTCTTGAGCAGACGCAGCAGCAGATTCGGGGGCAGCGAAGACGGATCTGCGCCGACCTTTCGGACATATTTCCGATTACCCCGATTCCTAATGCGCCGCCTCTTTCGTTCCAGATATGCAACATACCACTACCGAACTCGATATACGATGCGGCTACTGCAAGAAATATCTCCGAAGACCTATTATCCGCTGGTCTAGGGATTGTCGCTCTGCTCACGAAGCACCTGCAGTTCTATCTAGCGCATCCATTACCATACCCTCTAGATTGGTTCGGCTCCAGATCATATGCGCGAGACGATATCTCCCAATTATCCGACCGGACAGTGTCGCGTCGAGAATTCCCACTCTATCTTCCCAGGGGAGGTTCAACAGCAGGTCAGTGGCGCTTCGAATACGCATGGTTTCTCCTCAACAAAGACATCGAAGCCCTCTGCTCATCGCAAGGTCTCCGCGTCGTCGACATCCGGCACACCCTTCCGAACCTCAAATACTTGCTCTACGTCTGCAGCGCCGGCAGCGACCAAGTACCAGAGCGCAAAAAGGGCGGTGTTCGCGGTCTGTGGGCTGGAAGGATAAAAGGACGCATGTCCACCATGTCGGCGCAGTTTGACGGCGATTCAGGTAGTGTTACAGAGAGCCGGAGGGGCAGCGCGGATAGTGAGGTCAATCAGAATGGTGATGTGTTACGGGATGCGATTATTAAGAGTAATGGGCATAATAAAGATGAGGGGCGTGAGAGTTTGGATGATGGGGTTTCGTTACCTTTTGGGGAGGGGGATGCCAAGTTTACGCTGAGGACGAAAGGTCTGAGGGAGAGGAGATGAGGGACAATTGGATGGGTTTGGCGGTTGTTTGTATTTGTTCAGCGAGGTGCTGTTGGTGTGCTCTGGAGTTTATAGATAGCTAAGCTTGGTTTCTGTATAGGATACTCATCAGGCTTCATCAGCATCTTTCTCATCAGATGGTTCAATTCCACGGTCGTTCATATTCATCGTTGGCCCTCATCTATGCCATCTAGCAGCCTTTTACTGTTCCCGCATAACCCCGATAGACCCTCGCCGAACTATCCATCTTCCATGCCACGAGATATCCATCGGCGAATGTCCCCCAGTCTCAATACCACCTCAAGCCTCTCGGTACCTGTCAAACGCATCATCTGGCTCACCGATCCCTCCAACCAAGGCACAACAACCGTCATTTACCCTCGAGTGCAGAAGTACCCCCGGGTATTTCGTCCCAAAGCATGCTAGAGCTGCAGAAATTTGAAGCTATTCAGGGATCTTCCCCGCAACCCCAGAGTCTAGAGTGTGGGGGAGATTCGGTCGCGGCGCCGAGGGCCGTCTGCTCTCATGCTCGGTGCCGGTGGCCGCTTTTCAGCAGACATGGTGTAAGTGCTTCGAACTGGAGAGTATTTATATCTTGTTTGGGCCCGTGAGAGGGATCTGCAGACTTGGCAACGATGTTGGGCTCCTCTCTTATTCTGGCTTTGGGGGTTGCCGTGGGCGCTGTTTCAGTACCACGGAACAGTCCTGTTGTTGAACTTAAGAATGGTTCATACTATGGGACTCATAATTCTGCGTATAACCAAGACTTGTTCCTTGGAATGAGATATGCACAGGCGCCGCTGAATGATCTGCGTAATGCGACCGAGTATCAGTCCAAGTGCTATCAGTATGGGTATCCTTCCGGACCTCTTTCAGGTGGCACTGACGATTGTTCACATCTGAATGTCGTTCGCCCGTCTGCAGCTGCGAAGGAGAAGCTTCCTGTCCTTGTCTGGATCCATGGCGGCGGCCTTGTCGGAGGCTACAGCAGTGATCCCTCGTCGAACCTCAGCTATATCATTGACGAGTCTGTCAAACTAGGCTCACCCATTATCGGCGTCTCAATCAACTACCGTCTCGGAGCATGGGGTTTCCTTTGGAGTTCAGCCGTCAAGGCCGCAGGCGTGGGAAATAATGGCTTTCGCGACCAAAGACTTGCTCTGCAATGGATCCAAGAGAACATCGCCGCGTTTGGAGGTGATCCTAAAAAGGTCGCCATTTGGGGCCAGAGTGGAGGAGCACGAAGTGTTGCGTCTCAATTGACTGCCTTTGGAGGGAGAGATGATGGGCTGTTCAGAGCCGCTATTCTCGAGAGGGGTACTGGCTTCCCCACGGCCTTTGGAGAGGTGGAGGATAAGGACGCACCAACTTTTGAGAAGGGATACAAGACGCTCCTCAAGAGGACCGACTGTGATTCTGCCAAGGATTCTCTGCAGTGTCTGCGAAAGGTACCGTCACCGAAACTCGCTCAGATCGTCGGCAATATCTCATTCCCAGTTTGGCTCGATATTATCTACGGCGACTTCATTCGTGGAAGTCGCTCAGAGCTCGTTCGACATAATAAGTTCGTTCCAGTGCCCATCATCAATGGAGTCGCATCAGATGACGGGGACTTTTTTGCCCAGCGTGGCATCAACACGACACAGGAGTGGGAAGCATATCTGCGAAAAGAGGGCGCAAGCAAAGCTACCATCGAAGCCATCTCGGCTCTGTACCCTGATATTCCACGCGTCGGTCTGCCAACTACTTTCGAAGGGCGCCCGACAGGCCCATCGGCTTCGTATGGATCGCAGTGGAAGCGTGCGGTAGCCTTTGGCGGTGATAGATCTATGCATGCACCCAAACGAGCTTGGAACAGGAAATGGGCAAAGAGTGATGTCACTGCGTACAGTTATCACTTCGACGTTGTGTCAGGTGATCGCCCAGCAGTCCAAGGAGCTGGACACTCGGTTGATATACCATTCGTCTTCCGCAATTATAAGAGATTGGCTCAGTTGAACGCAATGGAGCCGAGAACTGGGTCATTTGACGAGGTGGCTGTTAAGATGTCAAGAATGTGGATTAGCTTTGCGAGTAAGATGAGCCCCAACTTTGAAGGTATGGGGGACGTTCAATGGCCTGAGTATGAGTGGGATGAAGGGAAGAACATGGTCTTTCATATTGATGATTCGTCTGTGGTTCATGTTGAGAATGACACGTATCGAACTGAGCAGATGGAGTATTTGGATAAGAAGAACTTCAGTCAGGACTCGACTAAGGACGGAAAGCACGAGATAGCCCAAACGACAAGAGTCCATTCATGCCGTTACCCATACCTAGTATGAAGTTAGACTATCTTGGCCTAGGCTTCGGGTCAATGGCCTATTGTCATCCTAAACCTGGCCTGTTTCATGAGAAGCTTAGATGATGAGCTAGATGTGATGTCAGTAGTCCAGACCTGTGCCTCGTTAAACTTACTGGCAGACAGAAATCACATGACGTAGGTTTAATTCATCCCGAGGACAAAGAGTTCTTTGACAGCGACATGCTATTCTCGTGGTTGGTCCCGGGTCAGACAAAGAATGCTCATAAATTATTGGTACGACATGGGCCTCAACCATGTCCCTTTCCAATCACAAGTTCTGTCAAACTCCATTATTGTTTCCAGAGCTTATTGTCCACTACGCCGAAGATTGCTGCAGCGAGAGACACATAGTTGCTGGCCACAAGGGTAAACCTTGGACTAGCAGTTCAAGAAACAACACTCTATTAGGCCTTTGTCATGGTGATGCCTTAAATAATTACTATATACTGCAACAAATCCGAGATGCATAAATATGTGGTAAGTTTATTAGTAACTAACAGAGTACTATTCGAGCTCAAAGGACGCATAAAGGATACATAGAGAATCTTTAAATGAACAAATTATTACTGATGCTGATTTAGTCTTTAAGCATAGCCAGCGCCTTTATCATTACCACTTGGCTTCTTTTCGGCGACCCAGCAACACAACGCGAATCATCAGTACCAACAAGATTGTTCGGCGTGTAGCACCCTGCGAAGGATGCAACTGACTTTATATAGAAAGCATATAAAAAGACGAAGCATCTTGCATGAATACATACATTTCTATTTAGCTTCTTCGCATCACCGCCTTCATAAACAACAAGCAACTTGAGTTTGCGAGTAACGACTCGCACCAAAAACACATCATTCGGGCGCATATCCCAATCCTTTTCATCTATACTATCTTCAGTGCGACAATATCAAGGATGAATAGCATCGATGATGTCCGATGTGGTATTGAGAGGCTGGATTCGTTCTCAAATGATTTGGCCGAAGCAAAACAAATGGTTTGTGGGATGGATGACTCTGACTACTCCGTAGCGCAGAAGAATAGGTTGGATGAGCTGCACCAAGCCAGTGAAAGTGTATTCGTGTTACTGGGCACCTGGACCGATGATATCTGGGACTGGCATAATTTGACCGTGCGCCTCGCACACTGCTATCTGATGTTTCTTCAGAAGGAGCTCTGGGATCTCATGCCAGCTGACCATCCTAAGAAGTTCTTTGACCACGAGTCGGGCATCTTTCGCTTCATCGCCGATTGTGAGAATACTCTCCTGCGCAGCTTTCTTCGTTGGGCCATCGTTGGAGCTCACGAGCCCTCGAGTGCCGTCCATTGTTTCCTGCAGATGCATTCTTCTGATGATGCAGTGGAGTATATGGTGTCCAAGCCCAAGCCCGAGGATGAGATGAAGGTGGTCCTTGTCCGTGTGACAGACTTACCCAAGTTGCTGAAACATTGGAAACAGAGTGATGTTTCTGCAGGTGAAGAGGAAAATTGGAAACAGCGTGTTAATTCCGGTCCAGTTGAGGAGGAAATGGTGGAAGTATGCAGGTCTAACAAGCGCAACTTTCGCAAGTCTGTGACTAAAGGGCTTTTTGTTCTGGCGTGGAAGGTCCCGGGAGACTATGAGGATATGTGGATGGACGGCCAGGGATTTGCTATTCCTGATGTCCCTGAGTTGATCTAGTTTTGTTGCTAGACAAGCAAAGCTCATACAGAACGATGGGCATTGGTGAACATGAGCAGACTGAAGGGATACACCATACAGAGTAGGGAGGGTTTTGAAGTACCTAGATCTCCAGGGCGTTTAGGTTGAATTTTTGTTCTTAGGTAGCAGAATCATCCAAAGACATGCAGGTCATATTTATTATCTTTTGATCTTGGGTCCTTGCCTCATCAGAATTGCAGCTCACAGTGATAATGTTCAGGAGAATCTATTCTTTGTATAGATGTAATCAATAAGGTGTTCGGTTGAGTTCAAGTTCAAGGAAAGATATTCACAGCTGGCTTCCGATTATGTCTGACAGTATCTCGTCGTCGCTTCGCCGTAGCCCTTCGCTAAAGCATTGCTTTCTTCCAAGCGACTCCAACACAATTACGCGTCGGTCCGATGCCACGTGATAACTCCGTGTCCCAGAGAGTGGGGGTAGCCCGAATAGCGGATCCTCCCGTTCAGCCTTAGCAACCTTATCACCGCTAAAGTTAAGACTACATCACAACAATTGGACATCCTCTCCTTTCATCGTGAAGCTGTCAATGAAAAGACTCGACACCAAGGGCATCTCTGCTGACAAATTGCAATTGAACAACTGCGTCACTAATCCTTCTGTTCTTGGCGCGAGGGCTGTGCTTACTATCCCTGTCGCCAACACCTGTCAAAAACTTGGCACAATTTGAGGATCAGCCCAAAAGGGCGCAGGGCTTTTCTGGTTTGGGAATTCGATGCGACGGTAAGACTGGGTCACATTTCCCCTTAATTCTCGTCTGTTTTTTTCGTGGTTCCCTCAGGTGCGGGCGTCAGGTCGTGAGTTGGGAATAGCTTCAGCCCCGACAGAGGCAGACTTTGGTATCATTTCTAGAATCAAACTACTTCGAGTGCACCAATCGAATCATTAGGTATTCCTCTTCAAACGCCCCACTTCGACTTATTCAATTATCTAGCTCCGCGTATGCGTACCAATCGTCCTTGAAACCCCAATTGCTCCCCTATCATCAAATTAGCATCGAATCATCATCAAACCGGACCGGAAAGCTTACCTGCGCCTTAGAATTGTTCTTCAGCCAGCAATTCGCGTTTAAACCGTCTAATTCGTCCTTCATGCGCTTCGAAAAGACGATGCTGGCGCATTTCACTCCGTTACCGGTTTCGGCGTCCTTGTCGATCATATTGCCGCAAGCTTCCATACAGTCTTCAATCGTATAGGCATATATAGGCGCGTAATCTGCAACAATACCTCCTCCCTCGGCCGGGGTGCCTTGTGCTGCATTGACGCCGCACCACCACTTGAAGTCGTAGCCTTTGTTGGTCTTGTACTGTGTCTCGTCTTTCTTGGATTCGGGGCAATCTAACTCCAGCAGGCTGACCGTGTCAGCAGCTCTCGGTACATAGGGAGCTGTGTCGTTGACTGGTGTGCTGTTGTCGGGCGTTAGGCATGAGGTCGCGGTTGGTTCTGCTGTCGCGGCGGGAGCGGTACCAGATGCTAAGTCGGCTGAGCAATCACTACTACTGATATGTCAATAGCTATAATTGAGTAGGTTGCGATTTAAACTTACGATTTATTTGCCAAAGCAGCGCCCAGTCCCCCACCTACACCTGCGCCGACGACGATAGCCGTACATAGAGCAACAAGCGCAGCGAAAGTCCAGACTCCAAGCCCAAAAGGAACCCTTACTCCATCCGATGACGCCTGCTGAGGATGATGATAACCGGGAGGGATGTAGCAATTGCCGTTATCGTAACCAGGAGCTACTTCTGGAGCTTTGGCGGCTTGTTCAGCGTCCGTGTTGACCTGGAGGCCTTCACTGTCCGGAAGATGCTGCTGTTGACTCATTGCGCAACTCAAGACTACCAAAAACCGCTAACGAAACAAGAACTGAAAAAGAAGAACCAAGAGACAGGGAAAGGGAGCGGATCAGTCAGACAGGATTACGGATAAATGGGGGCGCAACTTGGAGCCTTTATTACAGCGACGATCCTTTTCGCTAAGCCTGGTTTCAAAATGGTATTATGGGCTACGATCTGTAAGCTGACCGCATCCAATCCGCAAATCATGGTTCATTTTGGCCCCCCCATGTTCTCGTTGTCGTAGCATGGCTAATAATATCCCTGCGTCGTGAGTGGGTTAAATTCCCGCTGGAGTTTGGACTGCGAATTTGGAGTAAAGCTTAGGATCTGGGCAGAGGTAACAAGCTTTTTTAATCTATGAATCGGATGGCGTTTTGGACATCAGGTTTGGCGAGGTGATAGGGATGCCGTGGGCAAAATACTCGGTACTTGAGTTTTCAGCCCTGTGTTGGGATCCATTTCAAGGCGCCGTCTTAGGTGACATTCAGAGGGGCATTTAGTGGCTCTAGCTTGTCGGGGTAGCATCGATACAACACACACAGCCTGAATAGCATGAGTTTTGTCTGGCGTCAAGGGCAGCAATTTCCTGTAGTCATAAATAGCTGTGGAGCATCCCAGTCTACTGCGTAAGTACATACTGTTGAGGCATCTTGCACTCCTGCTTGGAGTGAGGCAATGACAATATTGTGCTCGCCAATTCGACCCCAGCTGTACGAGTTGTTTGCGATTTCATGCTGAATGAACCCGTCCGCCTCACTATGTGTCTCGTCGAGTAGGGCAGTTGTTACTGCTCGTTAGATGGGGAAAGCAGCTATCCATGCGATAGTGTATAGCTCAGGGCTTCCAAGTTGAGGTGCCATGTCTGGCGAAGGATCAGACCACGTAACAAGCACAGCGTCGAGATACTCTCAGCTCGATAGGTGAAGGGGGGTATTTCTACGTTGGTGAAAACTTATGCCTGCTATTGATAAGCCGCGCGTATTTTCAGCTGACCCAAACCTGCAGCCAGGAAAGGTGGTGGCCACCCAGCACACGGAATTTGGCGTGCAGCCTGCTTTTCTGAAACGGGGAGGGCAAAACAGGTGCTCAGACTTTGCTGGTTGTTCTGCACATAGTTCTTTGGATAGCCGCCGCACAAAAGCCCTGATCCATCACAATGACCGAAGATGAGATCGGAATGTTGGTTGAAATGGGGTCTTGGCAGTAGGCAGACATGAAGATTTGAGGCAGACGGAAGAGTATGTCAGCCACACGAATTGTGACTTTTTTTTACTGGCCCTGGGGAGTAACACAAGCTTCTGACATTAGCCAAGGTGCCATTATAACCTGACCTAGAGGCCTTCTGCGATACATAAGCCTTTTAGACCGACAAATATGCCTTGGTCAGTCACAGTATAGGCGCAGCACACGTTAACCAATCGAGACAGCCGTTCTAGGTATGGCTTCGACCTATCGCCTAAGTGATATTTTCATAGCCCCTGGGCGGAAATTCCAACCAGATTTCGCTATATGGAGGTCCGTCTTAAAAGTCTTTGCTGGCCAAGAGGGATCGGCAACTACCCCTATAAACTCAGATAGGGTATCCCTGCCGATTTTATTAGCTATCTTCTAGAAGCGATTTTTATACCGTTTTTTCTCTCTTTAACTTATAAAGAAAATACTATATATATATATAGATATTATAACCTAGGCTTTAGTAGTAATATTAAAAGCGCTAAGTAAAGGAAGAAAAACTATAGTATAAATTAAACTCCTTACTAATATCCCTAAATATATAATTAATAAGATATATTCTTAGGTAATTAAAGTAAGCTTTAAGCCTAATAAAAGTCCCCTTAGACTTATTAATGCTTAATTAGAAAATAAACCTTAATCTAAATAGCCTATAAAGAATACTAATAAAAATTATAGCCTTATTATTACTAAGATTAGCTTAGATTAATTTAATAAAGAAAAAATACTTATTAATATCTCTAGTAAGCTTAGTAATTAAGGAGTTAAGATCTTAACTATAACTATTACTAAAATC
>LTDI01000782.1:0-41244 GCA_001654545.1 Fusarium agapanthi
CGTCAGAGTGTATAAGAGACAGGGAGAGGAGAGGCTTCAGTGAACGGAAGACGGAGTGCGATGGCCCCCGAGAAACGAGCGAGAAAACGACCCATGATGGTATCAAAAGTGGCCAAATTAAGTTGCCCATCCTCTGAATCCCATCCCATGGCCCATGTGCAGTCTTCCGTGTCCTGTTTGTCCCTCTCTCTGTCTGTCTCTTCCCGGCTCAGTTATCCTTAGCTTAGCTTAGCTTAGATAGCTACAGTGCCCACCCCCTGGACAGGACAGGACAGGGCAGGGCCTTAGTGCTACACCCCCGCCAGCTCGGCAGCCCCCGCCGCTCGACCAACGGGGTCGTATGACGCGGAACAGACTCGTCGGGCGCTGTCGCTCTGTGCTTGTGCTAGCAGCAATTGAGGCAGCGTAGGGTTCTTTTTTGTCTTCATTTGTTCTTGTTTCCATGGTCTATATATCGCTTGCCCCGTCTGACCATTCTCTGTTTCTGGAAGCATACCTAGCCATCGATATCTGAATATCACAACATAACATAACATCACAGTCCTCTCACACCACGCACGACTCTCTGTCTCTCTCTGCATCTACACTACAGTATCTCACCATCTGGCACCCCCTAAGAGACATATCCACACGCCCCGAGCTACAATACATACCATATCACCACCTCAGCCCTTCAAGCACCACCATCAGTCAACCATCGACTCTGCAGAACCTCACAATGGCCGACATATCATTCGACTACTTTGATCATCCTCAGAACAAACAGGTATGTTTTGTCGGTCCTTTTTACCCTACAGCACGACAAACCTTACCTCACAATAAACCCTGGCCCCAAAAGAACAAGAACCCTTGTCTGGGGCATTCTGCTTCGTTTGTTTGGCACATCTTTCCCCTCCCTCGTCTGTCCCCTCACCTCATCTCAGCCCACTCTGCCCAATTCAGTCAACAACATCTACAAGTCCCATCTATCAAGCAGTCAATCTCATCTCTATATCAAGACTCTCTCACCACAACTCACCCCATTTACTCTTACTCTACCATCTCATACACCAAGTCCATTGACTCTAACATTCATCTCAGCACCTTGTTCCTACATCCTTCTACGACCCTCCAGACTTCAGCGGTGATTCGGCCCATTCTCCCGACTCACCACTCTCGCCCGTCTTCAACAACCCTTATCAGCTCCCTGTCTCCAACGACTGGGTCAACTGGGACGACAAGGCTACGTTATCACCTGATCTCGACGCCCTCCCCAAGCAAGAGCCCTTTGAAGGCATCAACCTATCCACCATCCCATCACGGAACAGCATGGAGCTCAGCCCCGCCATCAACCCACACGACCTCTCCGGCACCATCCCCGATGCCGTCCCCTTTGGCAGAGTAGGCCTGAATGACATCGACACTCAGCCTCTCTTCCAGACTCCCATCCCCTCCATCTCTTCTCAACCTCCTGATCTTCAGTCCAACATGATGCACTCTACCTCCAACCCTTCTCAGATGTCCTCCTCCCTCGACAGCATCAACTCCAAGGATGCCAACGGTCGATATCCCTCCCGCAAGCGCAAGTCCTCCGGCTCCGGAAGCTCTTCTTCCCGCTCATCTACCTCTCCTCCTCCCGCGACGCGCCGCCACTGCTCTCCTCCCAAGAAGACAGCTCACAACATGATCGAGAAGCGATACCGCACCAACCTGAACGACAAGATCGCCGCCCTTCGCGACTCCGTGCCCGCTCTGCGCGTCATGGTCCACCGTCTCGAGCAGCCATGCGCCGAGAACATGGAAGAGGACGCTGACGAGGATCTCGGCGGTCTCGCACCAGCACACAAGCTCAACAAGGCCACCATCCTCAGCAAAGCGACCGAGTACATCGCGCATCTCGAGAAGAAGAACATGAGCCTCGCCCGGGAGAACAGCCAGCTACGGAATCGCGTTGAGGGCTTCGAGATGATCGTCATGTCGCGAGATCAGGGACCCCCAGCAGGAGTCTGGGCATAGAAAGCGAACAAGATATAGATCTGGGTACTTTAATTTTTGCTTTGTTGCGATATTATTGTTTGGATCGGCACAACTGGAAACGCAACGCTTCGAGCTTGTGTGATGAATCATGATATCAGGTGTTTACTTGTGGCGTTCAAGACATGGGTTGGGAAAGGCATTGTGTTATTTCGGCGCATTGAACGGACATTCTGCCTTCAGATGGGCCTCTACATAAAACGCAGGAATGGTTCCTGGATAGTATAAACAATCTCCAATACATCTAATGTCCTCTTTAATCTTGTTCTCTCTCAGTGACACTTTGAGACTTATGCCTCTGATTGACTTCGACTCACGATGGTGTTCAACACTTCACATGCGTTTGAGCCTCACCTTCGCTTGCTAGCCTCGTGGATCCGTCAATACAGGGACTTTAACGAGGAACAGGGTGAATGTGAGTTGAACACGTGCATGTCAGGTGTGACATTGGCAGATGGAGAGCGAGAAACTGACGTGGTGTGATGTTGGGTCAGACCACGATGGGTCGGTGGCTCAGATGGTTTGGTGGGTGACGGTGGTGAGAAGAATAGCGGTGGATATCATTGAGAGGAGTGAGATAGAATGAGGTGGTATTCTCGACAAATGCTCATTATGCGAGGCCTCGGCCGTAGTGCGGCATTTGCGGCGGCTCAATCAAGGTGTCTGAACAATGTGAATTGCGCAAGTCGACGACTTCCCTGACTACGGCCATGGAGTTGGAGATAAAAAACGGCGTGCTCCTGTGTCGAAAGCCAAGTTGTAGCATCTGTGCCCTCATTCGCGCATTCTGACTGCTTTGCGATGTGAAGTGATTGTTTGGACTACGACCACCTTTTGCCGCTTCCGCTACAGACAGTCTCAGCCTGGAAACGTGGTGGCTACCTTGGGTATGACTGCAGAAACGACAGATATGCTACTAGTGATGCGCTCGCCTATAGACTCGTAGGGTATCCAAGAGAATTCATCGTACTAAATAAGCCATCAAAGCCTCCAAGGCATCAATGCATATGTAGTAGGTATTTCAAGGTAAAGCTTCCCCGCCTCTGGATCTACACCAGTGCCACTTTTATTACCCAGCAAGGATAACTAATTCCACGCCATTCAGATCGATTGTTTCAAGTCAAACAAGTGTGAAAACTTTTTTCTTTTCTTATAATCAAGTTTATGCCATGCATGCTCATGCTCGGACAACACCTTATGCCTAGATAGCCTACCAACGCCTAGTCTACCTTACCCCCGCCAACGTCAACAGTCAGTCAGTCACTTGGGTCTACGTCCGATGCTACATGCCGCAGGACTCGGTTGGACAAATTTGACGATATCTTCTGTGTTGAGGCCTACTGTCTACATGAAGCGTACTGCAAGATCCTTGTCCTTCCCGAGCTGACATAGAGCAGTGAGCTGTCTGTCTGACTTCAAGCATGCTGATTGGTATATAGGTAGTGTATACAAGAGGGGCAGCTTATCCATAACTACTCTGCCCCTCATTTAACATGACGAGTCAAATGCATGTGCCAAGGTGGGATCGAGTATATAACAGCAGCGCCCAACTGTTGCCAGTCCTCTCAAGACTCTGTCTTGTATCTATTCTAATATCCTCATCTCCTTCGGGGACCTCCATATCTCAAACCCTCTTCTCCTACCTTGTCCACATCTTCATCAGAAACATTGCTGTAGAGAATGGAGGTAAGATACAGTACCACCATTCCAAATGTTGAAACGAATACTGATTAATGCTTAGGGGACACAGAACACCCCATACGTCCAAGTAGTCCTCATACGACACGCTGAGGCTATATCGAACGTATTGACCGACGAGGACGGAATTGGTGGTTGCGAGCTCACAATGTCCCAGCTCCAAGCAGTATCCAAGCATTTGAGCCAGAACACAGAACCAGACATGAAGGTTAAGTGTGGTGATTTCCTTCCGGATGGCCTTACACAATTCGGAATGTGCCAAGTCAGGGACTTCGTTCAACTCGCCATCAAAGAAGGACGGATTCCTAATGTGTACTATGTCGCGTGCTCCTTACTATCAAGAGCAATCCAGACGGCACAGCTCTTGATGGACGGCCTAGATATGGTGGATGATGGGGGCATACTCTGTCATCCAGGACTGAACGAGCTTACTGGATGGCCTCAGGATCACGAAGCTTGCACTGACGACAAAGGGTACCGAAGGTATATCCTGCTTTCTGGCGGCAACACGGATCCCGGAAAGATTGTCAAAGAGGAGATCATCAATACAACTGGATGTGCATTGTTCGACGGGTCCTCTTTAGGCCGGCCTTCAACTCTTCCCCTCGAAGCTCCTTCAAAGGAGGCTATCAAGGAACGCGTACAGGATGCCCGCCATTGGCTGCAAGAGCTAGCAGCACAGGCCCTAAAGAAGCATCAGGAGGCCCAGCGACCTGGCCCAGCAAGAATCGTGGTTATCACGCATGGCGGCCATCAGCAGTTCTTGACTGAGAATAGGTACTGCAACTATACAGTGAGTCCTGGCCACAGTGGACTGAAATGGGCTGGGTCATCTGCACAGCGGAATCTGGACGTCAATCTCTACCGGTTCGACAAGCACCGACTTGTGGAGCTCCCTTATGATCTAGAAATTAGCCGACTCTTTGGAAAACACTACCGCTGCATGGAGAGAGAGAGGATGACGCGCGAATGGCCCAAGAATGAAGTCCAAGAAGCCGACCATATGGAGTTCATCCGCAGCTCATTTGAGGAGACTGCGCAATTGGACAAAGAAGTAGTTGACAGCGTTTTCTCCTGGGTTGGGGTTGATCATTTCTTAAAATCTATCGCGGGTACGCAGAATCCTTGAGTCCATAGGCCGACGTCAGTATGAAACCAGGAACAAGCCCTGAGGGCGATCAGGTGGTTAGGACTAGGAAATCTACAAAGTTTGGAGAGCTTGTATTGGGAGGGGGAAAAAGCATTGTGTTCTCATTCATCACCTGTATTCGCAGCCTAAAGCTCAACCTTACAGGCGTCAGTCAATCCCATAGTTGCGCACCAAAATCTGGTCAATTACTCTAGTTCTGGGGTTGAATCCTCCGCAAACCACGGATCACGTAGAATATCCTTGATTATAGGCCTTTTAGAAGGATCATACTGAAGAATTCGACGAATAAGTCTCTTGAACTTCTCTGCCTCCTCATCAGTCAAGTCCGGGGTTGTCAAGTCGAAGGTTTCCTCCATAGAAGTCTGTTCTAGCATAAGCGGCTCTTCACCCTCGCCGACGCCACCAAGTTGGCAATTATAAAGCTTTCTGTCTATTGTATAGTACCGTGAAGAGGTTTCCCAGCGGCTGTAGAGCTCATCAGGAAGTGGGCCAAGCTTCGCCTGGAGCTCAAGAATATGGTTATCATCTTCTTCTGTCCTGTCGTGGTGTGCAGGAATACAGAAGAGAGGTTGTCCGGTGACGAGTTCAAAAACAAGACAACCAAAACTCCATATGTCGAGAGACTTGTCCACCTCTCCCATGAGAACAAGCTCCGGCGCTCGTAGGCCAAGCGGCGTGATGGGTTTCTTGGGAGGATCGTTGAGAAAGTAGGCTACTCGTTGTAAGTCACATCTTCAGGTAGAAACGGATCTGAAGGGGCTTACCACCACCCATATCAGATAGCTTGACCCGGAGGTTCTCGGAAACGCTCGCGTAGGGTGCTAATGGTTGAGCAAGGCAGAGATACCGCGGTGCCCATTTGTCTTGCTTGCCATCAAGTCTCTCTACAGGAGGCGAGATTGACTGTGTCCGGGCGTTTTCTTCCTGGCGGAGGGACGCCTCATCAAGGGAATCGATAGACTGGACTGAGAATAGAATATTGCCGGGCTGGAAATCTCCATGCGCAACATCATGATCATGAAGGAATGCCAACCCCTGTAAAGATTGCAGGAGGATGCGTTTCGCCATCTGGGGAGGGTAGCGAATCTTCATTCCATACTTACGTGGTTTGAACTGGGGCAGTTCGTATACCATTGAGTTGACAGATGGGCCCATGGGTTCAAAAATAAGGCACTTATGGATGCCGTTTGGGCCTTTGTGCTCAAAGTCTGTAAGAAGTTGAGTAACATGCCTAAGCCCATCTTAGGGGGCAACCTCGGCAAGATGGTGCAAGACCTGCAACTCGTGGCTGGTCTCCTCTGTATTCTCTGGGATAAGAATCTTGAGGGCAACATAGCGAGAGTTTCTAAGAATATTATAAGCCAGTGACTGGAACGCGGGCTAGTTAGCTAACCTCAGGTCATGTGCAAGCCAGACAGTTGAGTAGGCACCCTCTCCAAGCCTCCGGATCACCTTGAACTGGCCATCATTGAGTAAATCACCGAGGTGTACGGGATGGAAGCCGCCTGGGCGGTAGTCCTCTATCCATTCGCAAGGCGACGTAATATCCTTGAATCGCCGCTCTTGGTCACCCGGTGTCCTTGAAGGCGGGGTTGGTGGAGGTGAAGTGCTCATTGCTGCAACAAAGATGTGTTGTTTGTAGCGGTTATGTTTCTGTGCAGGAACAATAGAGAGTTGTGCAGAAAAAGAAGGAGAGCTCAGGGGGCGTTTGAGCGATTTTCCAAGGATCATCGAAACTTGGAAGTTGATAAACAAAGCGAAAGAATCTAGTACTGGGTGACTCAAGCAAAGCATTTTGATTTGATATTTGCATGACTAAGTAAGGTGCCGTCACTTTATTGGTCTCTACCTCGTTTTGTCATTGCGAGTCCTGCGTAGCGTATACTGAATGTTTACTGCATCGCCATACTATACTTTACTATATATAGGACTGATAGTTAGAGGTCTTTCCTTTGTGGCATTGTAAGTGGACTGTAGGCTATTGGCCTTATAATAGAAGGCCTAGTAAGTAGTGCTTTTATTTAGAGCTCTACTATGACCTGGCGCTGGGCTTTCTTTATTAATCTAATATTCCTAAGCCTTGCTATTATCTATCCTCTGATCCTTATGCTAGGCAGACCTGAAAACAATACTCTCCCTCTATAAAATAGTCTTGCTAATCTTGATATTTTGGGTATTGTCCTTTTAATAGCTATAACCGTGCTTTCGCCATTGCGGCCACTTTCTCTAGAACTGTATAGGAATAGGGTTTAGTACCCTGCATCGCTTTATAGACTACGTTCGCTACTGTTCTCTCCGATTTAGTTATTTAATAGTATTACAGTTCCTAGAAGTAACCTGACTATCATTAGGTGGTTTCCGTTATGATCATAGGCCGGCGTTATATAATGCTCCTATAGGTGATGTTAGGTTGTGCTAGTGCTATGTATGCCATTATGCTTTACTATATGCTGCTCTGCTATACTTTCTCTAAGGGTCTGGACGCGCTGTAATAAACCGTATGCCTCTTGCCTTTCATTCTACCCTTTATTTCCACCGTAATCGTCACCGCTGCTTATCTCCCAAGAGTAGGTAGATCACTACGGTCTAATCTACCTCACTGGCGTTGCCATTGCACTCGGTTCGGCAATAGCCCTTGCCACTACTCTCCACTTGCACCAGATGTTTCCAAAAGTAAGGCTATGGGTGTTACTGCTCTAGTGGGCGCGGGGCTTGGGCTGTACTTTTAGTATAGTAATGCCCTCTTGAATCGGACCTATAAAGATATCCGAGACCGAATTAAAGGCATTGCGCTTCTTAATATAAGCCTGATAGGTATTATATCTATGGTGTTGATAATTGCTGCCGCTATATATAAGAAGTCCGCCATGTATTTACTAAAGCCGGCTCTTGGGTTATTTGATTATATTTATAATAAAGGAGACCTGTGTAAGGTACTTACAGGCGTCTTGCCAGATACTGAGGGAGGAGGTAAGGCTAATGTAATGATAGTATATAGTATTAATGTAATATGTAAAGCTATTGTGCTTTTGTTCTACGTTGTTGCCTCTAGTGGCTATCTTTACCTAGAGTGTAGAGTGCTTATTATACCCTATCGTTCTTGTGCTTCTCGCGAGAGCCAAGTTAAGATTAGATAGAATTGAGCGACCCTATAGTGTGCACTATCTCTTTTGCTAAATAAACCTGTATATATGTATTCACGTCAGCTCTTATGTCTGCATGTTTCGTTCGTCTAGAAGCCATGAACGTGAAAATGTCCCGCTACTGGGCACCTGCTAGACTGAGCTTTACTATGCAAGTCTGTTTATTACCTCGCAGCTTGCGCATGAACAGATGTACATCCGGTACCAAAATTGCCTTCGGTTTCTTTCTCGTTTAGGAAGTTGTCCAGGCTGGTTATAACCTTTCCGTCTAAAATCTTACAAGTTTATACGTCCCGAAAGCCAGGAAAAACTGTAAATCTGTTATATTAGATCTGATTATAAGATAGGATACTAAGCACCTAGTCCCTTCTTAGTAAACACTATATACTCTCTCATAATGAAAGCTAATTTAACTTACTTATTATAGTAATCCTTAAACTTGCTATTCTTATACTTTTGTGCTTACGTTCATGGAACCTATGAATGCTTTTTGTAATATACTTTTTATTGAAACTGTAACTATTATTCTTATACTCACTCTCCCGCTACTATTTCGAACCGGTATAAACAGGCATAATATCTAAAAAACCAATAAACACTCCAGTTAATAACTAATTTTTGAGATTAAACTGTACGTTTAAGAACCCAGCGATGTAACCCAGCGATATAAAAGAAGTTTAATTAATTGATAATGTTCTGGGCTTCTAGCTATTCCCTAAGAACGAAATTGTAAATAATTGCAAAGTACTGTTCCTTGTCTTAAAAGGCGCTAGGTCCTTAATATTATGTATTAATAGCTGCCCCTGATAATTGTGTCTAGTCGTAGTAAGGATTTATTTAAATCTTTAGTCTAAATGGCTTTAATTTGCCTGCCTTTGATTTCTAATCGTAAGCCTTGGTTAAGAAAGACTGGAGGTTCTAAAAAGCTTCCTGGAAGGTAGTAGGTTCTGGATTAAGAAAAACATCTCATCCTAACTCTCTAGTAAGATGGAGGCTAGTGTTAATCCTTTCTAGGAAAGCCATATTAATATATTTGCTCTTAAACGCCTAATATTATGGTGTGCCTTTGTAATGCTATGCTTGACTTGCTTGCTATGTAAAAGATTCTGTAGGTCTATAGGGTTAGATATTGTAAAGGCTTGCCTAGCACCAATGGGTGGTGGTCAATTACTGGAGTAAAACTAGCTAACTTAGCGGGGGCTAAAGATGTATATTCTAGTTATATATCACTTTGATAGCTAAAGGGTAATCTTGATGCTTATCTCTAGCTTTTATAATGAAGCTATCTATGCCTCTACTAATACATTAAATCGGGAATAATACCTCTGTTAAATTTCTGAAGTTCTGGGTACTTAAAATCTTCCTAGCCCTCCTCAGGGTCTTGCGATATGAAAGAGGGAATCTCAAAGCGCTCTGCTATTTTGAGAGTATTTGATAATTGATCCTGCGTTAAGAAAACACGATAAGACAAATTCACATTATGCAGGAAAGTTAGCTTCGTGGCTGGCTGATGTTTAGGTGAGGATTAAAATATTCCTGAACATCGAAAGGAGAAACAATTACATAAGGCAGGTCGGTTAATCATTAGCCCGGAATTACACTGCCGCGATTGCTCAGAACCAGTAAAATAGCCAATACCATTTCACCACCTTTATATCTTTCACCGCTCTTCAACGCCATCAAAATGACTGCAGTATACAGCCTCGACGCTGCAATCGATTCGTTCTTCGAAGTAAACACAGAAGCAACCAGGCAGCAATGCTGGTGGGCCGCTCGATCCCGTACCTATCCAGGGAACCTTTAGCTATGCTATACAGTAACAGCAGGGGAAAACAAGTCTAAAATCTTTCAATTTCGAACGCAGGACTCTAGTTTCGACACTAGCATGATCAACCTAGCTAAGACAGTACATCCGCAATTCGTGGCCAACTGTTGGTATCGTGGAACAATTGGCCCAACACAACCGCTTCATATTTATGAGATGGATTACCTCCCTGGAACTGCCTATATCATGGCACGCAACATCTCTATAGCGCAACTGCCGGACTCTATTTTGCGGCAGTGCAATACTGTGAAAGACCTCGCAAAGTATGTCTAAATGTTCAGTACTTCATATCAAGCTTGCTAACTGGAGCAGATACTTCGCACAGTCGTGGAATTGCCAGCAGCCATTAAGCCCGGATGATATGGCTGCCCTCGTTGCAGAGTTTTGCTCAAAGTTGGATCTTCTCGCTCAATCGTTGCCATCTCGATTTCTACCCAACTTAAATAGGGTTTATGAAAAACTCCCACCGGTTTTCTCTAGAGCTCTTCCTTTCGTGCTTAGCCACAGAGACCTTTGTGAGATGAATATCCTAATAAGCCCTGAAACAGGCCATATTACAGGGATTGTTGACTGGGCTGAGGCGAGGATTCTTCCTTTTGGGGCTTCCTTATGGGGTTTTGAGAATACTCTTGGCTTTATGGATTCTAAAGGCTGGCACTACTATGATAATCGCGATGAGCTTGAGGATCTCTTTTGGCGAACGTTTTGGACCGAAGCACCAGATGCCTCGAAAGCTGATTTAGAACTCATTCAAACAGCAAGGATGGCTGGTTTGTTCTGTCGCTATGGCCTCGTTGTGGAGGAAGAGGATCTGAAAGGTACGATAGATCACTCAGATTCTTGTTCTTTGGCGTACCTTGATGCATTTTGCACCATTGGTGACTGGGAACCAGGAACTGGGAGGAGAACATAGATGGACAGCCCTTCTTGTTTTTCCTACTCATTTTACACGCCTTGGAATTCAGAAACGCATTTCTAGACTTGCTGGCATTTAACTTTGCATGTGACATAAAGTTAATACGCCACGAGAAAGACCGATAACACCGAATATTACCAGACAGACCATTTCAGGAGGCCGTATGCCTCTATTGGTACAATTCTATGCGTCAGACGTGATCATAATCAGATAGGCTTGCAAAACTAATCTTGGGAAATTGTGTTAGGTAGCTGGCATACTGCCTGGATTGACTTTGATAAGAGTGTTATTTTGAGTTGATAGACCGCACAGCTGATGGCTCACATCACGCGCCTCACACGTTGGTACAATTCCTCCGGGACACGCCGCTCAAGAGCCCGGAAAAAAAAGGAAGCAGGTAAACTGTGTCCAAAACTTTGAGGACACAGCCATCGACAGTCTCCTAGCCCTTGAGGATAAAGACTTCCATCATGTCCTGATCCGAGTCCCCTCCTGACTCATAGAGCAATTCAAGATACCGAGACCGAAGGCCTAGCCCGTGCGATCAACCACGCCCTCAAAAACGACAGCGATAGAGCCGACAAGCCGGAGTCAGTCTATCGCTACGTACAGGTAAACCAGTCAGTTCGTAGCACCATAAGTACCGGCCAGTACTACGGTATCGGCGACGAAGATGCGGTCAGAAAAATCTTCGCATCTTATTCGCAGACGTTTACAAGCTTTCCACGGAGATCTTGTTTTGACGTCCTGCAAAGACGTGTTCTACAGGACTGGATTGACGTGGTTAGTTGGGTGCTGGAATAAGAGCGTGTTAAAGGAGCTAGGTAGCTTTACTGCCTTTGCGGGCATGTATCTGTGGGTTAATGTAAATCTAGCGAATCAGATATCATAAAAGCCATGCCCGTGTATCAATTCCCGTCCCATATGGGGTATTTTCTACATAAATATTTCTAAAGTGTGGCAAGGGTCGTTTCTTGCAACAACCAAAGCAGCACCCATACTCTAAAACAGTCATGTCCCCCGAATGGAGACGTCCCTCTATTCTTCCAAAGTCGGATTTTCCAACCATTGTCGAATCTTGCCCAAGGCATACATATCATGCCGCTTCTCGGACGTAGTGTAATTCTTGATCTCTTCATCGATCCAACCCTCGGTTCCACGGCTAGTTGATAGCTTCTTCCCGATTTCGTGACATGAACCAAAGTCAATCAAAATTGGCATACCGATGTTATCAATAAGGATATTTCCAGGGTTTAGATCGTTATAAGCCCAGCCAAGCGATTGCAGGTGATAAACAGCTGACTCCAGTGTTGCCATAACTAATTCACTATCTAGAGGACCGACTTGATGCCTAATATAATCCCTCAAATCATAATCATACCGATCTAGGACAAGACCAGTGATATGGCCGCGTCGTATCTTACAGTCGTAATAGCGTATGATGTTTGGATGGGGATGTTGGGCAAGGAATTCCATAGCTTGTGCCTCTTCTACCAAGCCTTGCGGGAGGAGATGCAAGACATTCTGTGCCTGGAAGATATGATATAGAGATACCTTTGGTTGCTTGATATAGATATTGGCAGGAAGGTCCTCGGGGATTTGCGCAAGTTTGGCATCTCGAGGCGACCGTTTGGGGAAGACGTTCCCGTCAGGGACTAGATTCAAGGCAGACGTGAGATCTAGAAAGGAAACATGGACTTTTCGAAAATTCAACTGGCCGTAGTAGAATGCGTCATCGTCAAAGACGCCAAAGGAAGTGTGCTGAAACAATCCAGTCTCTGGATCAGACACCTCGGACACGCATGCTACACTTGCCCAGCTCGTCACTTGGGGTCCCATGGTGGAAGCTTCGCAGATGAATCGAAGCGCTGCCACGAATAAAAGATCAAATTGGCTGAGAAATGGGGAATAGGTCTTGATGGGTAGAGCTTTGGAGCTTTGATGATTGTGTGTAGAAGCACAGATGCAGTACCAAGCGGTCCGGGAGTCGAAAGGTGTCCCGTGACCCCGCCATCATTTGCAGCCCGCTCTCTTAGGCGCCTGGGACGAGCAAGTGAAAAACGCCAAAGGCGACTAGGCAAGGGATGCTAACTATCTTACTTAGGTACAATCATCTTCCCGATGACGGAGACCAGCCTGAGGTGCAGGAAGCTCATCTTCAGGAGCTCGCAGGTCTCTTCACACTCTACAATGTTCAGAACAAATTTGGAGTTGATCTCATTCATGGACATTCTCAGCTTGATGGAGGTGACATTATGTTGGGTTCTACCCTCACGTCGCTTCGTGGGTGTTGGACCAAGTCCACCAGCATCAACGAGATTAATCCTTCGGATCTCCATGGTCACATTTTTAAGTTGACTGGCAATGGAAAGATGCAGGCTTACGAGTATCGTGGGGGGCCAGGTACCAGCCTTGATGGCGTTGATCCCGCCTTTTTTCAGGAATTGATCAAATACCTTGAGGCCAATGACTTATCAGATCTCCTTGGACTTCAAGTCCTAGGCAAGGATATCCCAGAAATGATGTGCGAGTTTGTACCCGAGGGGAACGGTGCCAGGTATAACCGAGCTCCAGGGCAATGAAACTCATGCCAAGACCAATAGAGACACTTTTCTGTTTTAGTTTTAAAATTATTATTAAACAGATATATTAAATTAATAGCTTTAAACCTTAAGTTTAATTTGCCTACTAGATTTAGTCAGAAGTTCTAAAGATCTTATCCAACATATCCATAGCTACAGAAGTAGACGAAAGGGGTATCTCCAAGCACGATATGATTACTAGATCAGTATGGAAGGCTTGTGATGGATCGTCAAACTTGTTTAAAAATGAAGCTGGAAAACGAGCAGTAAATATCCAAAGGCGTGTTAGTTTGCCAGTATTCGTGGCTAACACATGAACCTGATGCGAGAATGTTTAGTAACATAGGCTATATTCAGGGAGTTATACTGACCTGCGTGAAAGAGGCTCTAGGGTCTGTTGTAAGTGATAATTTTGTCCTTGCGTCCTCCAACTACAGCGTGGAAGTTGATGCCTTTGTAGCGTTGTGTGTTGCACAGGATCTCCGTTTCTCCTGTGCTAAAGCCACTAGGACCGCCAGAATGAAGGGATTATATTGTCTTGCAGAAGGCCGTATTTGGCGTAACTTTGCTTCGAGAATCGCTTTCACGGGCTCGTTTTAAGGCCATTTCTGAAATAGTCTACGATTTGACCTCGTGTAGACTGTGTTGGCTCGAAGTGATTCGATCCGGTCAAGATCGAGATAGGCCATGGAGGCGTGTGCACGCGAGAATGCATCCACTCAAAACGGCACTTCGTCATGCGGGCCATACCTGAGTAGTAGAGTATCACCGTTACGAGAATTTTGACCATTTTGGTGGTAGAAGCCGTTAGCAGCCATCAGATCCTCAATAGCCCAACTCCGGAGTTTGTCGTTGTTGGAATGCGATCGCAACGATGCTAAAGCCTTTTTGATATTTCGGGATGGTACATTTCCCTGAGTCTGCAAGCTCTGCTGTAAATTTTTATTGGTGGCATCGTTAAACGGAACCCTCGACACCTGGCTTTGATTAACAAATTGACAGTCGAGAAGATCAAGGTGCTGTAAAGTCCAGTGCAACGGATGAACATACAGACGTTGTCGGTGTCGTCGAATCAGATCATGTAGAGATAACATCGAAGGTTTTAGATTTAAGAAAGACGTTGCATGCTCCTCAACCGCATTATCATTCTCCTTGGGGACTTGAAATGGCGCTTGGAAGTCGCGTGGAATTCGTGGGCGGTCATTGCAGGAAACATGTTTTTGTTTTGAAGGATTTGGTAGAGATTTTTCGGCTTTTCTCTTCCTCGTTTGGGTAAGCGAGAGCGCATCTACACTATCCGGTAGATGGTAATCCTTCTTTGCGGAGATAGTAGAGCTTGTAGGGGTTTGACGTTGTGTTGACGCGGTCCTTGCACAAAGGATCGAAGAATGGGTGCTGCAAGAGCTCCTTGGCAGTCTTCCTCCTTTTCGGGCAACCATTGAAGCATGCCAGAAGCGAAGTCGAGAAATGCCTGTTTGTCATCGCCATTGAGTTCCGTCACCGTATCTCCCAACGTCTTTCCTTTCCCAACAAGATCTGAGCGAAGAATTTTATCTAAGAGCAGGCCATTTGTGAGTTCTTCTTTCTGTTTTGATTGAATTCTCGTCCTTAGTAGCATAACTTACTATCGTCGTCAAAGAAGGGGCCCCCCCAAAACTCGTTCATAGTCTTGCAGGCTCTGCCGTATGAGCTCATGACCGGCTGCTTGAGCTGGTGTTCACGATAAATTCTCTCCCTCTTGATAAGTTCCTCTGGTGGATCTCCTAGGAGAGACACCATCTGTGCAAGGTGGACGTGTGCATCATATTCGCCGTCCTTGCCGGCAGGTCGGTCGAACAGGCTGATGTCTTCTAGGAGATTCCACATCTGATGATGCTATAAGTTAGGAGGTTTTAAACATGAGCTATAATGCATAGGCGTCTTACGAGAAGTCCCAGATTCCAGATATCAGCGCTATATGACCAGGGGCAGCCTAGGAGTACCTCTGGAGCTCGGAAGCGGTGAGACTGGATAGCCGATAGATGGCCGAGTTCGTTTTCTAAACCAGGATAACTGAGATTAAAATCCGCTAGCTCAGGTAGCAGCCGGGAGCCCCGCAGAGGTCCAAAGTCTCTGCGAAAGATACGTTATGCGACCATCCTCGCTTCGGATGTGCCTAGGGTGAGGACTGTTCGTTTGGGAACTGATAAAATCAGCTAGAACACTGTCGTTTTCAATAGTGACCATGATATTGTCGTCCTTTATATCTAGATGGTTAGGGTTAACCGCAAGGCCCTAACAGTTTCTTCGAGGTCTTACCTGTATGGATGAGACGACACTCGGAATGCAAGTAATCCAAAGCTTGAAGAAGACAGTACATGAAAAACCTAAACAAGGGTAGCGCCAGTCTCTTTCGCCGCAATCGGTGCTGAAGTTGGAATAAAGTCTCCCTCATTGGCTCATAAACGAGGCAGAGGTGTATACCTTCTGGCCCTTGCAACCGAAACTCATCAATGGGTATCCGGATGAATGAGAGACCTTCATGTGAAGGCTTAGCGTGACTGATAAGTTTTGAATACATCATCTCCCTGGATGCATCTGTGTCAAGAGTCGCAATCTTGATGCTGACGAACTTTGGGGATTTCTTCCGCTTTTTGCTGCAAAGGTCAGAAGACGAAAACTTAACTCGAGAGGGGGGAGCTTACAATTTGAGATTTTCCGCCAGCCAAACAGTAGAATCAGTGCCAAACCCAAGTTTGGCGATCGTCTTGAACCTGCCACCTAACACGTCACCCGGGTGAGTCGGGTGGAAATATCTCAGCCGATCGCCTGGAAGCAGCTCTTCTTCAATCGGATCACGGATCTCACGGGCCATTGATTCGAGTTGGGAAACAGAGAAATATCGGTTCCCGAGACGCGGTAATCCGATGCGAAAGTCTTTGAGAAGCAATCGTGATTTCGCTACGGTCTGGGCGTTGATCATCTTCAGACAGTCGTGCCTCAACCGTACTTGGATAACAGGAAGCAAGCGCATCGATACGCTCTTAGTGGATCCCCGCACGCAACCGAAGCAAAAAATGACCCGTGGCATGCGTCCGCGGCGAAAGGAGGATTTCAAGTGATCGGGCTTATCCCTGCATGTGTACCCAGACGGAACTGTTGTTCCCTCCAAGGCCGAGTTCCTCGTCGCGACTATGACGCCCGCTACAAAGGAAGAAGTGGGCGGAGAGAACTCCTGTTGGCTTGATCCACAGTTCGTTGCAAATTGGCAGGCATTGAATCAACCCAAGGCTAGCACGAGCAATACAAAGGGCAAGGGCAAAGCTAAAACTAAAGGTAAAGGTAAAGAGGAGACTGAACCTGAACCCTCGGAAAGTTCCTCGTCAAAGAAACAAAAATCCTCTGGAAAACACGGCGCCTCTAGCAGCAGCAAAGGGAAGGAAAGGGCTGCCGGCTTTGGCGCATACCACAGAGATCCAGACACAGGGGTGCTCTACCGCTATGCAGAAAATGGTGCTACAGTGTACCTGGATCCTCAGTCCAGGAGGGAGTTTTATTATGATGAAGGTGGGCAGAGTGTATGGCTATGATATGATTGTTGATTGGCTAGATCATGGGAACAGGCAATTTACTCCGTCAAGATCTGTTTGAGCGAGACTACACTGAGGCTTGCGAACCTGATCGCCCTGATACTGCCATCAATAGCGAATCAGTTTGCAGAACAGTTGAGCCCCTAAATCAGGCCCCAGGGGATGGCCATTAACCGTCCGGCGAGGGTCAAATGCGGGGAGTAGGGCGATCAGAGAAGTTGAAATGCCCGGAACTGGATTGCACAAGGGCATTTGACACACCTCAAAGCCTCGTGCGGCACCGCTTCGCCCGTATGGCACCTAATGATTACTTTGGTAGAAGACCCCATGGTCCTCGAAAAAGCGCCGTGTGTCATCTGTAGCTACAAGGGGAAAACCCCGGGTTCCTCAAAGAGGTCCGCGGCTGAAGCTGACGCGGCTATGAGGCCTTCGCTAACGCTGAGCAGTGATGGCAGTTTGTCGAGTCTATTGTGGAAGGTGCGGCGCAACCCATGGGCTCCGAAATTCTTGGTACCTGATATGCATGTAAGTGGGAAACCGTACAATGAAGATATCCCTCCACCATGTAAGCCCTCCTACTAACCATACACCATCTTCATTCCATAAAAAAGACCAACATACTCTCCCCTATAAAACCAAGCACCAAAGTATGACTTCCATGCCACTTCATAGGCGAATTTACTAACTTGATCATTGCTTGACACAGAGCTGACAATTACGATGCCTGGCTGCCCAAACTGAGACAATGGAGTAAATCCTCAAGGTACGAACTACACTCTGTGCAATCCAGGAGGCAAAAAGAGTAGAACCGGAGTTGCAGCATAGCTACCAAGCGTTGAAAGGACATTTAGTTAGTGAAACAGGATACATCATGTCAGTGAACACGATTCCATATCCTCCTCTGCTCAGTCGAGGATGTTTTCGTGGGCCAGCTGATGCCAAGAATGATCCAAGTGGTGTAAATGGCCTTAGTGATCGCAGATGGTTCAAGTGTTTGAAATGGTTGAGATGACCCTCAGTAATTTAAATGGCGTAAATTGTGTAAACGGTTGACCAACGCCCACGCTCGTCCAGCTTCTTGGCTGCTGGGTCCAGTTTCGGACCCTTGTTCTGCAAATGAAGCTTGAATGGCGATTTTGTAAACCAAACATGTGCATTCCACACAGGATCGAATTGACCATCTTGTTGGCTATCATATCTTGCATCATCTTATCATTCAACCTTCGACCTAACTATGGGCAATGTCATATATTACTGTATGTATCCTTCCTGAGCTTCAATGCTCGTTATTGGGTTTTCCACCATGCTCAAGGTTTGGGTTAAGCAGACAAAACAGCGCATCTTCTGCCTGTAATCTACTCAAGTTATCGGTAAGTTGTGCAATTATTCAGAAAGCTCATGGGCAAGGTACGCTTGCTTGCCCACTGTCGCACAAGGTCCTGCCTTCTGTGCTCTTCAGGAATCCATAATATGATACCATGGTCAACTGAAGAAAGCGAGACTTCTAGATGACATCCATTTCCTGATTCAGGACGTGTGTAGGTGCAGAGCCGGATTCAACGGTCTTGTTCTTGGCCACCGAGTCCTAGAATCAGTGTGATTGTACAACCCATACAGCCAAATTCGGAAATCGCCGCGTATGGTGGAATTGCTTGAGACTGTGCGCCGCCAACCAGCCTCCTTCATCACAGCCAACATCGTTGCCTTACTTGAGCGGCTAACCATTAGCTCGCATCACACCTAGAGAATGAATCACTGCAGCGGCGTGCATGCACGATGCTTCATTCTCCGACACCCCCGCCCAGAACTCATCAAGATGGGGTGACGAGGCTTGTTGCCTGAAACTGTACGCTGAACAACTAAGTTACTCCGTGCCGCACACGCGGGGGAATACGCGAGACAACACCAAAGTAATGTACATAATCAGTATGTGTGGCATCCAAGGGTGTGACCTAGCATTCTCGGATCAATTCAACTCTGCCCTAGATTCGTGGGTCTTGCTGAACTACTAAGCTTGTCCGGTCAACATCATTCCTGGTCGCTGCTCTCCCTCTTCAGCCCAGCTTAGTGTTCCATCAACGTTCCGATGAAACCATCGCTAAATTGTCACATCCCATTCCCAATACCCCCCCTTCAGCCCCACTGATTTATCCTGGAATGCTGTTACGTCTCCCGCTCTTTTGACGCGCTGACAACGTTTTGCGCGTCTTATTACTGCTAGTACTGCTAATACTGGTAATGCCAGGAGAATCGACAGACGGTGGCATGCGGGACTTGGCTGCCACCGAAGTCGTCTTCCGACTCTCTTCCAGAAGGATGTCCAGGGACTTGCGGATCCCTTCCAGCCGCCCGCCCCTGCCCCAGTCGATGATGTTGCGGACGTACTTGCGGAACTTGAGGTAATGCTCGGGATCCTGGAGGAGAAAACTATCGACGTTGGCCATGTAGTAGTCAAGCTCATTTCGCTTCCATGAAATGTACAGTCGCGCCTCTGTACCGCTCATTGCGATGCTAAATGCAGTGCTATCAATCGGACGAGCCGAACCACTCTTGCACTGTCTCAGACGATGGTTGAGGTTTTCCGCTATGTTGATACAGGATCTGACTCACTCTTGTCGACCACCCATACGTACAAGTCATAGAGTTAAATCAGCAGCTCGGTAGCCTCAGCGGAGTTAGGCGGTCGCTGAGAATGTAAGTGGCTCATCGGTGGAGACAGAAATAGGTACATCTCCAGAACAGACCACTGTCCATGGCGCGAAGCCTCCTTCCCTGGCAGACCAACCAGGTTTAGGTGCAAGGATAGCACGAAGCCATTGGACGCGTCTGAGAGATACTGGTGATCCTAGGTGTATATTAACGTGGTCTAGTGAAATGCTCATATCATGTTTCGATTTCGGTCGGAGTATGTCTTCGGTATACATATGTGATTTGTTCTGGAGTTCCCAGAGGTGCACGGAGATGAGATATAACCAGCCAAGCGTCAGCATCAGAAGCGGTGTACAATCTGGCTGTTTGGAGCTCCCCAAATAAGAGAAGCTAGTGTCCGAGGATACACAACACTCAATGGGCGTAGGAGACGAAAGGCATAAGCCCTTCCTCGCGAAATACAGGTGCTCCAGACCGGCCGCCTCGTCATCCAGTCTATTCTCGACCTCCGGGACATGCCATAAGGGGCTTCCAAATTGGATACCACGCTTTGGAAGTCGGTTTGGCAATGCAGGGAAATCCTTGCACATGATAGAAGGATCGTTGAGACCCACTGGGAGGAGTTGGGTGGGAGGGATCTGGCAGACTCGACAAAATGCATCCAGGTCCTCTGACCTTCATAGAAAACGCGATCAACTTCGGTGGACTTGGGACCCAGGGAATCGCCATCAGCGCCGACAGGTTTCTCAGACCCATCAGATATGATGGCTGACGTTGTCCACGAGTTGCCATCGGAGGAAATCTCAGCGTCTGATGGCCGTGACTCGTACAGGTTCGTTTCGGTTCGACCGCTTTTAGTCTTTTCGTACTCCGTCTCGATCGTATGCCGCCCTGATTCTGTCCAAAGGCGAATTTGGGTATTAGCAAGATCCGTATGAAGAGGCGAAGGCGAAAAGAGCTTGGTTCGCTGGAGGTCGGAGTTTGTTGTTGTTCCTGAGCTAAGATCGTTGCTGTGTATGCTAAGCCATTCTCGTATCACGCGCTGGTTCCTTGCCCGAGATGAAAACAGGAACTACTGCCTGACGCATCAGTATGTATTTGTAGTTATCCAACAACACCTCTTAGTCTAAAGCATTGGTCCAGGCCATCCTGCACAAACTATGTGCCAAACAAGTGGCCAGTATGTCAACTTGACCCATTGCCTTAAAAGATGTAATAAACACACAATCTGATATATCCCCTTTGTACTCTGTGTATTCCCCATGCCTATACTTTGCCAGATCATTGTCTTTCGGTCTTGTGGCGTAGTGATAATCAGGTGCCAGAGATGTCCTTGGATGATAATGCCAGGGATAAAATTTGGCAAATTAAAAGTCTTCTGCACCTTCGGGCCATCTCCAGTATTCATGCGCTCTTGTACTGTCTCCATCGCTTCCGGTCCTACAGCTGCGGTCTCTTCTGCCATTGTACACCTGTCAGATGCGATCTGAGCAAGATGGCGAAGGAACGTCCAGTGGGCATTTTGCCAAATGCCAAGTTGCAGTTTCGCCCCGTCAAACCCAGCACTGGGTTTCTTAGTCTCAATGCTGAACGCGATGGGGCGGTGGGCCAGGGGCTAGCGTCGGTGAAATTGAAGACAGTTCCAGGAAGATCTTTTAGGCGGCGAGAAATGGTGTCTTCGACTGACTCTTGTGCTGACCGTTCCAAGTCGTTGCTAGGTTCAACATAAATGCCAAAGTCAACTTTTTTGGAGACTGAGGAGCTGGTATAATCTTGTATAAGACTGGCTTGCATGCTGTCACTTTGTCAGCGTATAAACGATTACTGAAACATTGAGGGGGGTAACTCACATGCCCATGAAGTTTACCAAGTGCGTATATGGAGCTTGAGCTGGGGGGCGGAAAGCCAGGGATAATAAAGGTTGATGGACTTCCATGTTCCAGTTTACTTCATGGTGAGAGTTTGAGCTGCACTCTGCTGCTGCTGCTAGAATTCTACAGACATCGTCTGGAGACGACGTACGTCCAATGGCGTCTCGATCGGCGGAGGAGTAGTCACCTCCTCTAGCAGCCTACTTGAAGTCTTTTGACGATCTTGATGCAGATATCAAGGCATCTTGTTGCAAAGTTGAGACGATGCCCTTTCCCTCCATAACAAGGTCAATGACCTCAAGAAGATCCTCAAGCTCACCAGGCTTGTCATCAAACAGCACAAGATCTCTAAACTCAATGCCCCGCGCATCAAGCTTGAGGCACTGCAGTTGTTTCCGTGGAGAGTCTTGGCCAGACACATGACTCGAATGATAAGAAAGATGTGACGATAATGAGTGCTCAGACTCAGACCGCAAAGACCTGGCACGTTTTGGCCTTGGCGTTCTGTCGATATCCAAGTTCTCGCCGTCGTTACTCTGTGAGTTCTGGCGCTTTGTTGGAGATGGTTGTGCTGGAGGCATTTCAGCGAAGAAACAATCCTCTGAAAGATCGGGCGTTGCAGGATGCTGACGTCGCTGGCGCTTGGGCAGACGCTCAATGTTAGTATCCTTGATATAACGATCAGGTATATTTCTCAGCCACGCTCTTATTGAAGCTGGTGACATGATTGTTGCGTGGTTTCTGTTGATGATGATTGCATCCTAATAATGACCGTGGAGAATATTGTTGTATTTCTGAGGTGGCAGGGCAATTGTCGCGCCAGCCAACTTACTGAATATGGCATCTTCCCATTTTTAGCCTAGCGTTATCCGATAAGCTATCGATAGGCTGGAACGCAAGTTAGTCAGCATTGTCTTTCTGACACTTAAGCCTATTCTGCTTTTATTCTAATCACGCTCAAAGCGCCGGCCAAGGTGCTAAAAAACTTTGGCTTTGCTGGTCTCCGACGGGAACTTTTGGTGCACGTTGCCCCACGTGAGGAGACGGTAGGGCTGATTAAACAGCGCTTCTCAGTGGCTGACATAAGCGCCGCCCCGAGTTGACAATTTTCCGTGATAATTTCTTGTTATCCACTTGCTCCAACATGGCACAACGTATTTTTGTCTCTTGTCTATCGAACCATGATCCTATTGCCGTAGGGAATCTTGCTTGCAACAATTTAATCGGACGAGATTACATCTACGGTAAGGATTATTTACGATGGGCTGGAAAATTTGAGAGTACACCTCAACCCAGGAAATGCCAAGTCCTAATCGACTGTTCGTTTGAGGACCAAAGCCCGAATACGGAGATCTCTCTATTGTGCTGTAAGGCTATCTCAAGTGGAGATCAGATGTAAGGAAGAGATTTCTTGGCTACTTTCGTATTGCTAACAAAAAGAGCAGAACTATTTCGCCATTTCCTGCGGACCCAATGCTGTATGGACGTCTCAATACTCAATACGCCTGGGGCAGACGTGGATCTCCCTTGAGTACAGCAGAGAGCGTTGGATTGGGTCAAACTGCAATAGATTCACTAGAACTACACACTACTAGGTAATTCAAACAGCTGGGCAATAGATTATCTGTAGAAGGATCGGGTAGAAGTTTATCACAGTCTCGAGAAAATCCAGCATCTGTCCCCACATTCTCCCTTGTTACATTTCTGGAAGACTAGTACATTTGCTAAGACCGTAGTATAAAGTATCCTTTAAATGCCTAGCAGATCCTTCGTTCCGCGCTCCTAAGGGGTAGGATAGCTGCATTCAGGGCATTTGCCATTCTTTGCGCCATAATAGAGAGGCGGCTGCATTCCACTGCATGGTCCTCCTTGGGCCTTGCTTGTACAAGGAGTAGTTTCGCCCACGGCTCTATGTCCGCAGTCGTAGTTATATTCTTCCGGTTGGCACATGGCCAGATAAAAGAGGGCCTAGGTACATAGTATAAGTACTCTTTTCCTCTGCTGTTGCTTGTGGGATTAGTTATACTTGTTACTTGAATTGTTATGGAGACTTAGGCAGGGATAGCGATAACGATAGCTATATAGAGGGGGAATTAAAGAACAAAGAGAAGAGAAAAAGGAGGGAACTAATTAATAAATATATTAGTTAGGCACAGCATGATTACTTAAGGAGTTAAGGTGAGAATAGCTATTGTTGCCTAATTACCCCGCTCGCGATAAGGGTGCTGTAGGGAGATATAGGTATAAGGTTGCCCCTTCTCTTTGTCATAAGTATCTAGGTAACTAATAAGTCTCTGTATTACTTATGCAATCTCTGCTATGTTGGTGCCGGCGAATTTAGAGTTCCTTAACACTTTATCCTTAATTAAGTTTTGCAAAAAGTGTAACTCTAAATAGTATTAAGTAAGAGTTATCAGAGGCGAGGGCAAATGCATGAGAAGTAGAGATAAAGATCGGAGACCAAGTTTGAGAAAGGACGGGATGAAAGAGAACTTAAACACATAAAGATTTACCATATAATCAAGGTGGACCAAGACTCAAATTCCGGCATACATGGGCAGAGGGGGGGTAAAGGATATTTAGTATAGAGTGAGTACTTAAACACACCAACGTAAGAACTGTTTCGAAACTCGCCTTGGAAGTGCTGCTAACCTAGATCCCAGTTTCTAGGGGCCAATTATGAGCAAGACAATCAGCAGCTAGGATAACAATAAAACCCCAGGGTCGTAGCCGCTCGGCAACTCAAGGTGTGAGTGAGGCTATTCATAACATGGCGGCTAGGTAGGTAGTTGTCGCCTCAGGCCGAAAACTAGGTACACTAATCAATCAACCAACCAACACCTCGCTTCCTCATGCAACGCTTTGTTTACTCTACGGTGGTCCTCATTGAACCATCCATCCTAGGCTGGCTTTCATTTTATCGCTCGCTTTATACACAGAATGCTCAGGGCCTGGCCTTTGATGGCCCTCTATCGACGACCATGGCCCATATCGTCGGCCGTTGCGCCGCGACTCGATCCTTCAATCCTAGTGGAAGAAGAGAAGACACCAAACTATCATGCTGATCGATTCTACCCTATTCACCTCGGTCAAGTCCTCATCGGACGATATCAGATTGCTACAAAGCTTGGCTACGGTGCCAACTCCACTGTGTGGCTGGCTAGAGATCTTAACCGGTTGGCCGCATCCTCACCAGGCCCAGAATGGCATTATCTAACGTGCTGCAGCTGGCGCTGGTCACCTGAAAAATATGTCGCCGCTAAAGTCAATGCAACCAACCAACGCTCACGGCGGCCCAAGGAACACGAACTCGACATTATGAGGCATATTTCTCAAGTGAACCCCAAACATAAAGGTTGGCATTTCATCAGGAAGCTCTCTGACTCTTTTGAACTACAGGGTGCATTGGGAACGCACAGCTGTCTTGTCTTGGAGGCTTTGCGTGAACCTTTGTGGCTCTATCAGAGAAGGTATATAGGCAGTGTGATACCTCCAGATATTTTAAAGATCTTGGTGCAAATGATCTTGCATGCACTCGACTATCTCCATTCGGAGTGTCGCATTGTTCATACAGGTAGATTATAGTCTACGTCGGCCCCTTGACCTTTTTCTTACCTCACATAGACCTCAAGCCTGACAACATAATGGTGAAAATTGAGGACCCTTCGATTTTTGAACGAGACGCTCAGGACGAGTTCGATAACCCGTTGCCGCAGAAACACATTGATGAACATACAATCATCTACCTATCTCGAAATAACTACGGGCCACTTTCTGTCCCGACAGGGATCATCCAGATTGTAGACTTCGATCTGTCTGTTCGGGCAGAGCCAGGCCAAATTCATACCGGTGCCATTCAGGGAGAGATATACCGAGCACCAGAGGTTATACTTAATGCAGGCTACACATACTCTGCCGACATTTGGAGCCTGGGGGTCATGGTAATGCCAACCATTCCCGTATGTCTCTCTATATAATGCTAACTCATTAGCAGTTATGGGACTTGCTCGAGGGAAAGAGTCTTTTCAATCCTACAGCCCCTGGCAAGGCCGATGAATATGACGACCAATCGCACCTGGGTCAGATATCTGCCTTGATCGGACCCCCACCGCAGAGTCTACTGTCCAGTGGCCAAAGAAGTTGCATGTTCTACAAACCCGACGGTATGTGAGGCGGACCCAGAGTAATCAAATGCCACTAACCGGCGTGTGTCCAGGTGAGCTCAAGAACCCTGGCCTTGTCCCGGCTCCTGGCGATTTCAGCCTTGAGAATACCATTAGTTGCATGAGCGGCGAGGAGAAACAGAGGTTTATTCAATTCATCAAGAGAATGGTGAAATGGAATCCAGAGGAAAGAAGTACTGCAAGAGAGCTGCTTGATGACCCATGGTTGTACGAAGACTTTCCCCAAGACTAGAAGAGCAGTCCGAAAGGGTCGTCGCGTTTGGTGAGCGCGACATAGCTGTTGGTGTCGGGACACGAGAGCATGGCGTATGGCAGACACAGCCTGGCGAAATCGGCAGTACAGGACAAGGAGCCAAAGATCGATGGCCATAGAATCGTACCAGTAATAATCAGTACCGAAGTGAAGCTGTCCGGTTTGGTCAATCACATCTGCCCACCAATAGTCCGCAGAGCTGCACTTTGCGTTCATGACTCAGCTAGTGAATGCTTTGGAGAGATTGTATTGAAGATGAGTTGATACACACTGATTTCCATGATATTTCGGCAGTGGAACATGGTCTAATGGGGAGATATCGCGTCGAGTTGGCTCAATCGCGACGCAGCTCTTCATGAGTAGACACGAAGGTACCATCGTAAACATGCAAATCGCGAGTTCTATAAAGATGACTGCTACATTCCTGATTTATGATGCCTTATCTCGTAGCGACCGTATCTTGGAGGCCACAAACAGCTTATTAGTCTCGTTATCGCCGAGTTACAGTGCTGCCAGCGACCGCTGCACCCGTCCAAGACGCAAATGTCAAAAGTCGCAAAGTCACAAACCTCAGAAATAGCATGACAAAGTAGCATCGACTGAGTCGCTCAAGTCTCAAATCTCATAAAATACTATTACCAGATCCATATAAGCATTATTGGCGTCAATATCGTCGAATAGCAAATCGACATTCTGCGACCGCCTACCCTGTTGTTCGCTCTGTCGTCGATAGCCCAAGCCAACAGAAGGACGTGTCACAGAGCCACAAGTCAAGGAAATGGTGGAAAATAAGAACGTTATAAGGATCGCTGAAGTATTTTAAATCGGTAGTCTACTCTATCTCAATTGTGATTGCCTTGAAACTGTCAATATTGACGAGTTTCCGGTCGGCAGCATGGCCTCCGATGTTCCAGAACTAAGGACGTGTCGCAAAGTCACAAATGACAGAAATTGCAAGAGCTTATAGTACCATCCTACTAAATAGAGTCTATTATTGTTTAAAAGATCTTTGTTTGAGTTGGAAAGGCATTGGCGTCGCCATTGTCGCCGAGTTTCGCCTCCGCAGTCGGTGATCGCTGACCAGAGACAACGTTGCCGCAGAGCCTCAGAACTTGGAAATACATTGTTTGATAGCAACGGCCCTAATGAGGAAAGCTATGCCTCGCTGCGAGCGAATTAATTCAAGGTATAAGAGCGTTGTTGTTGGCAGTATCACTGGGATTACAAGCCCAGAGTCTGCCGCGGCCCGTCGAAGAAAGCGTTGTCGCAGAGAGGCACTTCATAGAAATAACGGGCCTCAGCGCCAGCAGTGAGGATTCTAGGACACCATTACCCGTTTTGTCTGTTTGTTGAAGCCACAGAAGCATTATGGGAGTCATAATCGCGGAATGGCGAGCAAACAGTCTGCAACTGTGTACCCAAAAGGGCGGTACCGCAGGGCGTCATATTGTAGAAACTGCATCCATTAGTGCCGATAGATCAGTACAGAGGTATTTATTTATCGGGAATTGCCCTAGAATGCTCTATAAAGGTGTTGTTGCTGTCAGTGTCGCGGGCTTACAGTTGAGCATCTGCATGCATCCGCTGTGCTGGCGACGAAGCAGCCAACGCAAAAAAACACAAAACAGAGAATCGCATAAAGTGTAAGATTTAGGAGCATGATATAGGTCTTTTGAGTCTGAGACTTAGATAGATGTCGTTATCTGAACAAAAATAGCGTTATTGCTGCTAATACCGCCGAGTGACAATGCTTCATTCCAAGCCCATCTACGGGTCTGTGAAGCCAGATGGAAGAGCCGTCCAGCTTCCACAATAATGAATATAATGCGATTAAAATGTCCTGTAACTGGTTAAGGTATATTTATTGAAGACTCTTATGCTCAGAAGAGTCAAATATAGCCATGGGGATGTCCTGTTGTGACGTCCTCGCTCCCGCTCTGTTCGCTTTAATCGCTACTGAAGCATGACAGTAGCTCACTTCGAGCTGAAGGCTTAGTCTCTTGATTTTATAAATCAAACGTGCTGCACGCTTTGTAAAAGAATGTATTGGAGGTCTTATCCCTAATCCAGAGCTGCGTTATTATCCCGTGTCTCAACTGCGCAGCGCTGAGTCACTGTTGACGTCCTCAACGCTGATGGCTGCGGGGATGGCGATAGTGAGATGTACTACACAACAGTCAACGGAATGCTTGAAGAAAGGGCGCCGAGACCCTCTGTAGTGATGTTTGACAACTGAATCGTCTTGTGCTGTCGTCGCGCATCGACGAGCACAAGACCGATTCTCGACTAACACGGCGCGCTAGGTCGGACATCCTGTGAGTTCACATTTGCACCATCAGTTCCGAGCCGTGAAGCCGCGTCGTTACTCGGCAGTTCAATTGTACTCTCGATATGGAATCCCTCGCTACCTCCCAATGAATAGATTCACATGAAGGATACAAACAGCGATTGAGAGATTTAAATAGAGGTTCTGAATGACTATCGTAGTGAGATCATGGGCGCCGGGCTACGGTGTCAGCAAACAGCCTCGATTTGACAGGCCTTTAGCTGCACAAGATCGGATGCCGACACTCCAATGAGACAACTAACTGTGCTATCAATCTCTGAACCCGCTCTCTTTTCGCAATGAGGTGTTGCTAGAACCAAGACCTGCCTCTTCAAAACCAGCAATGCCTCGAAAAGTCTCCACTAACTCTTTAGAGTCAGAGAGGGACAGAAAATACTCATCTGATGTCTCAGCATCCGAAAGAGCTGAGGCGTCCGCCCCTTTTACAATTACTGAAAGAGCTTGTGAATACTTGTCTAGCTATTGAAGACCGAGATGTAGTATTGACGATAGATATGCCTCAGTACAATCCGGTCTCCGATATAAGCCAATGGACAATGGAGATGCTGTATGTAGATGCAAATGAGATTCTGTGTGGATTCTTCGCAATATGTACATTAGTTCCAATTCTCTGTATATGAGACGTCCTGCCTTGTCTTGACCCGAGTTCTCCATGGACAACAAACTGTTTCGGGGCTTATGTAGGCCTTATCCGCACCTATACATTCGAGGTCCATTTTGGTTACGAGTCTTGTTCCTTGACCCTTCCTCCTTGTGACTCGATATACTGGTCCCTGGTCTGGAATTCTATTTGAGGAGGTAGAATGAAATCGTAGTATAGATCAGAGGGAATGTCGCAGCCATAGCTTCTTGTGTGATAGTGCCATCTGTCCATACGGTTTACCACATCATTAATCCTTTTAGTTTCCTCCACCAATACGTTGGGATCTACCGGAACGCCAGCGTGAAAATCCGAACGAAAAATCGACGTCTTGTTAATCAAGTGCTCAACCGCTTCCCTGAATCTGGGGTCAAAGAAGAACCTATCCGGTGTGACGGGAAACTGATGTGTAGTAGATCTGAAGAGGTCAAGTTCACAGCATTTATCGAATGCTGGGCCATCTGCAAGGGCCATGTGAACGCACCCTTGAAAGACCTCAGTACAAAGATCGCCGTAGGATCCACCCCACAAAGTAAAGATGAAGGAATCTGAGGGAATATCTAGGTCCCGCATTGAAAGAGCGTCAATGAGCCAGGATTGTAGATACAAGAGGAATTCGGGCCCATCAAGATCTCTAGGGTTATCCCGAGTCATCCATCCCTTTTCAGCTCCCGCACAGGAATGGATACAGCCAAAAACACTGACACGGCGCTCCACCTGTAGTCGTGGGTTTTCCTTGTACAAAGGGACCAAGCCCTGGGCGTGGAGTGACGACATGTTGACTGATGGCGAGTCTTCATGTAATGTGATCCTGCGGATCTGTGTTCGCTGCTCAGCGGGCAGCCTGTTCAAGAAACGTATTGCTGTAGCGGTAGCAGAGAATCTTATTTTATAGCGATGGCGATAATCAAAATGATCGACCATTCTCATGGGGTTATCATATTCGGCATCGTATTGACATCTTTCGGCATTTTCTGGACGTGGCTTAAAGGGAACATCGCCAAGCTCCTGGTAAAACTCGTCGGGGTATGTCCAAAGTTCGGGGAGCTTCCACACAAAGTCGTGAATATTCAATAGATCCAATGCATGAGCGACATCCTCCCTTGAAGGGATGTCCCAAAGGTTGAATTTGAGACCAAGAAACTCTTTCGGATGGTACTTGCCAATCCAGTGGGGCAAGGTCTTATATACCTGATCCTCAAATTCCTTTGGGGCCTCTTCAGCGATGAGCCGCAGACAATACGAGAGTGCATCTCGGACATCCCCTGACTGCTGTTGCCATCTATCATGAGAGCCATGCGACAATTTACCATATGGGTCCATGAAGTCTTCTTCATGAATATCAGCAAAGCCGAGATAGGCAGAGGGACCATAGACATCGGCCCTGTCGACCTTCAGTCCGAAAAAGAATCCTACCCAGTGGCAGAGGGGAGGTCGCACCCTATCGACAAGGTCTTTCCTTGAGCGGGGCCTGTCATCTACGGGGTTCCTGATATTATGGTTTGTCAACTCTGATTCAAACATAGACCTGAATCTCGGAAATTTGGCGTCAATCTGGGCGAACATTGCTGGGGTAATGAACTCGGCGAGATGAAAGGCCAAGTCTTGCTCTAGGATGTAGTACGCAGTGGCAACCAGGTTGAAGCAACCGGCCAAGCTGCGCCAGTTATCGGTAGTTGAGAAGTGGATAGTGTTGACCGCCAGGGGAATTGTTGTTGTGTCTCTTGCGATAGAACGACATGTGTATCGAAGGGAGAGGTCGATCGGAGTACGGGCTTCATCGGCATTGGTCAGTTTATCGGTTTGCGCGTTGTAGGCATAACCGCCATGTACCTTGAGGCACTCTTTGAAGATTTGCTGACGAATCTCTGATGGAAGATCTGTAAGAAGATTTGGAGCCATTTTAGCGAAGGCGATGAAGGTAATAAAGGTGATGATTGAAAGTTGAGCAAAGTTGAGTTGGCAGACTTGGGAGGGGCAGGCAGCGGCGGGGTTCTTATAGTGGGCTGAGCTTGCATGAGTCATCCATAAGAAGAAGCCAATCAAATGAAAGAAGCAAGACCCTCTGCCAAACTTTAACTGAGGTTATAATGGACGTTTGCGTTCCTCCCAGTAAGCTAGGGGAGGAAAGACTCAAGACGTTGATCCTAAGTTTAGGATACCTTTGCTAAGTTTAAGATACCTTAGCTGAGTTCAGGATATCTTTTGCTGAGCTTATTTGGCTCCCTGAATCAAGGCCGAGGTAAGCAAGGTAAGCATAGAGACTTTCACAGGCATCTAGATAGACAGGAACAGAAGGTTGGGGTGTGCCGGGGCACGTTATTATTTTTTTAAGTTTGCATATCAGNNTGCAACCCACTTCAAAAGACTAAACACTTCAAGTTAGCTATCAATACAAGGCATCAAGGTCATGATCGCATGCCTACTCTATGTCGATCCCTGCAGCCTACAAACAGGTCAACATCGATGAAGACCAGTTACAAGACAAGAAAGGCAGAAACGAAGATACAGCAGGAGAAAGAGCAAACTTACATACCGCGCTTTAATTATCCAGCAGGCTTCAACTTATAGGTCAGCCAAAGCCAAAGCACTAAACACCGGACCGCAAACTCACCAGTAAGTCATCCAACCCGACTTCTCTCATCATATTAGCCTAGCTTCATCGCAAGAAAGCCAATATACATACATACCTTCCGATCACAACCGCTAACAGCATCACAGCTGCCCCATCACGATGCCTGCTGCTAGGAGACCAACGATTAAAAACTGATACGACACTGTGACCAATCAGAGGGAATATAATTACTTACTCCGGAGAAGCCCACAGCCACCCCAACGCAGCAAGGCATATGAGACAGAAGGGCACGATGTGAAGGATTTGATCGACCAAGCTATTATCAACAAAGAGGACCATAATGACCTGCGTGATAAGGCGATGGAAGTCGTACGTGCCTGGGAGGATACGGATGATACCAGCCGCATCACTATAGAAAGGTTAGTATTAGATAAAAATGGAGACATACTTGGATGAACTTACGGCTGGCGGCCTTCGGTTGCGAGATCCTCTTGCTTGTACGCCCCCTCTACTGGCAACCTCCTATCAAGAAGGCTTTCCTCATCAAGGAGCTGAAGGAACTGAACGAGCTAAAAGGGAAGTTGCTTGGAGGGATACATATATCCTATGAGGAGCTGGTATTCGTCGATGCCCTTCGCCTGCATAAGGTAAGTAAATGATATCATTCTGTTGGTCATTGAACTTACGACGACATGTACGACGAGTGGTTCGAGGCCATCCGGGACCAGGTCCGGCAAGTACTGAAGAAGACCGAACCGCAGCCGCTGTGACTGTCGAGGAGGTGATATTAGTATAGGTATGATAACGGAGAAGGGCTTAATATAGGACAGAGTACCATACAGACCAGGCTGGTCATGGTCTGAAACCACGAGAGCGCAACCACCCGTGAAGGCAAGGTCAGTGGCAACTCGGAAGAGCGTTGAAAGGAATGTCAGTTGCGGGCTTACAGACGAGGGGGACGGCGTACCGCGCAATCTGCTATCCGAGGTTAGTCAATGGAGAAGGAGACGAAGGAGGAGGGCGAACCTACAGATGAAAGAGGGGTAATCGCGGGGTTCTGTTGAGACGGGTCAGAGTCGTGAAAAGCGGGCTTGCCGGAGTGAGGCAGAGGCAGGGGAGGAGGAGGAGGAGGAGATGGCGGAGCAGTGTACGTACTCGGAAGGAAAATGTATTGAGTCTAGCATTGGTCAGCGACATGAACAGGCAGAGGAGGTAAGACTTACTTTGTGTAGATTCAGGAGCCTAAAGTCAAAAACCTGAAGTCGTGACTGATTGAGTAAGTTGGACCGGGATGACAGTAAGGTTGAAGGAGGACTTACCGTCGGCGTTGGCGGTGACGGAGGGCGACAGAGATGACGCTACACAGCACGTGACCACAATCGTGACAGACCCTGATGAACAGCGTGAGCAACACTCAATCGAAATGGAAGCGGGGGAAACAGTGGGAGATACTTACAGCTAAACATTAGTACACTATTAATATAAACAGGGGCCTTATAGTTAGATAAATAACCTAAGTAAGGAACCCTAAAGACACAAAATGGAATAGATAAAGAAGGCATAAACCAATAAAGGGCTATAAGGAATACAAGGATTGAGTTATAGGTAAACCTGGTCTGGCAACCTTATTGTCTTCCAAGTCTTGTGTGTGGGGGGGCTTAAGAGCCCCCCGAGTCGACATAAAACATAGAGTCTAGTCGAGCTAATGAAAACTGTTCAAGCCCGAAATACATCATGGCCCAGTGAACAGCAACCTTGAGGTTAGTTGTCAGAAGCGTCTCCCATCCGAAATGCTTGACCTTCCGAATCAACAGTAACCTGGCATCATGAAGATCAGGACACTCCATGAACATGTGATAAACCGTCTGGTTGGAGTGCCCGCAGGTACAAGTAGCTTCAACTCGTACCCTGACGACTGCGTCGGAGCCTGTAGCCTTGACCTCCCTGAACACGTGGCACTTGTTCAAGTACCAATTGAGTCCAACGCACTCAGTCCGCAGTTGCATACCAAGTGTAGACTCAGGTCGCGTCATACCTCGGTAGTAAGCTAAACTCTCTCGGCCCCATTCCTCTTTGAGTGCGGGAGGCTGATAAGGACTGGCCTTCCTCTCTATTCGGTCCTGGCGTTCGGCTTTCCATATTCCTTTACTTGTCTCAGTCGCCTGCTGGATCGCCTGTTGTCGAATGGCTCTGTTGCGGTTGACCGGGTTCCTCCAAGCTTCAAGAACTGTTGTTTTCGGTGGATGCTTCCAAGTATCTTGAAACCGCTTTCCGGCTTGTTGGACTAGCACCCGCGCCCCGCGATTGAGGACATCGAAGGCGCTTTCGTTGTAGTCGTGAAACTTCTCATGAAATCTTCCATCCTCGTCGTGTTCGGGTAGCTTGTTGAACCAGAAGTCGTGAGGGCGCACCTTTAAAGACTTGGCGCGACAAGACATCGACATGCGGTAAAGGAAAACTTCTATGCTGTCAATGAAACACTCCTTCTCCAGGACATAACGTGGGGTGGCACGTATAGCACCGGGCAACAGCATGATGCACTTGTACTGGAGCTTTTGGAGTCGTGCTATCTGGCCAGTAGGCAATGAGAGGTGCAGACCCGGCACACCCGGCTTGTATGCACGCCAGACAAACCATGCTGCGCAAGCATAGGAAATGACAGGCCGAATCTTGCAGATGTAATACTGCCTAGTCTTTTCAAGTGTCATCCCCCAGTTGGCCCCAGATATCCGTCTTTGATACCTCAATGCTGCCTCAACCTTTTCCTCGATAAGGGTCAAGTGGTGTTCAAATGACAGCTTGGGATCCAACATAAGCCCAAGAACAAGAAGCTTATCCTGCTGAAGACATTCTGGGTTGTTCCTGAGCTCATCGATGTCGGGCAGTAGCGTACACGGGGGTTCAACCTTCGGCGTGTCGGTCAAACCGAGGTTCTTGCGTTTCCGTTGGTCACTCTTCTGCGTGGCTTCACTCACTCCGCGTTGAAAGTGCATCACCAGTGACTTCTCCGGATTGAAGGATAGATGAGCGTCTTTGGCCCACTCCATGATGAGATCGTGGAATACCTTCAAGATGGAACAGTTCTCCTCATAGGAGGGGGAGACAGCCATGAGATAAGTGTCATCCACATAGGCAAAGACATGAACCTCAACATTTGGCCGATCCAGCTTCTTGATTTCTTCGTCAAGCATTATAAGCAATGGTGCCGTGTAGAATAAGAAGAGTAGGGGGGACAGCGGGGATCCTTGGGGGATGCCAATGTTGACGAAGAAAGGGTCTGAAACGCTCTGGGGCAGTTTGAGAACGATGGAGCGGTCGGAAAGAAACGAGTGAATAACGCGGAGAAACCATGTAGCGACGCCGCGGTCGGCAAGAGTCTGGAGGAGTAAGATGCGATCAACACAATTGTAGGCTCCAGATATATCAAGTGCAATCATAGAGGCGTACAATTGAGATATGCCGCCTTTTGGTTTCCAGGCCCAGGCTTTGCGAACGACACCTAACATGGCTTTGAGAGCGTCTGTTGTTGATCTGCCCGGAGCACCGTACTGAGTCTCGGGAAGAAGCTTGTGATCTAATGCAAGCTTCTTCAGGCGTTGGGCAAGAAACCGCTCAAATAGCTTGCCGAGACACGATAAGAGTGCTATAGGCCGCCAGCTATTTGGATGGTTGTAGGCAGGCTTCGCAGCCTTAGGCAGCATCACTGTAATGGCCTTCCTAAAGGCTGCCGCGTGGTAGCCAAGCCTGATGCATGCGTTGAAAAGCTTAGCGATGTAAGGTGCTACCAACGTGCGACACAACTTGAGGGCCTCGTTGGGGACCTTGTCCTCCCCGCAGGCCTTCTTTGACGGGAGCTTCTGGATCATGGCAATGATCAAAAGCTCAGTTAAGACCAGATCCATTTCGAGCTCCTCCCGATCAGAGCTGAGGTCTGGGAAGGGAAGTTCTGGAGGGATACAATCGCTCGTCGCTGTCCAAGTGAAATCGCGGATACACTTCTGCTTTTTCTCCTCTGAAGCAAACGTAGTTCGGTTATGGACAAGTGCGGGCATATTGATGACGTTTCGAGGCTGGCATTGCGCCTTGCCTATCGAAGTCGCCACCCAGAGTGCCTTAGTTCTAATATTTTTGCGATAAGCCTTTTGGTCATGGCGTTGCATATGTTTGGCGTGGTCATCCAGTCGAATGTCGGGGCCCGCGGGAGTTGAGAGGCACTCAGTTGAAAGGATGTTCCGCAGGCGAGGATCTAGCAGCTGTTGTTGCGGAGGGGGATTTGCAAGACAACTGTCGACATGCTTCTGTATAGACTCATAAATAATATGGATGAGTCTTGATGCAAAGGCATCCGCGTCTTGACGGGAGACCAGTGGCATGTCATCGAGATGACGAAGACCCATTGCGACAGCTTCGAGGAAAGCTCTGCTGCTGACACGGTTCCAGAGCAGGATCCTACTGTCATCTCGGTCACACCTCATGTCCAGGATTGTCCTTATAGGGCGGTGATCGCTCGGCTTCCAAGGGTTGTCTTGAAAGACTCCCCAATGCTTGACTTGGAGAAGCAAGGCGCGGCTGACGAAGGTGAGGTCGATGCATGAGGCTGTTGAATGGCCATCGCCACTACCTCTAGTGCAAGTAACAGTGCCCGGCTTGGTCAAGAGTGCCATCTTCGCCTTGATGATCATCTCATCCTCGAGGGTTTTGGCAGCTGGAGTATAATTGGTCGATTTGTATAAAGGCCCCCCCCATAAATAGAGATGAAGATTGAAGTCGCCGACCACGATGTTGATTTTATCGCGCGTCGTGTCTTTGACGAGGTCCTTGACATCGATATGTCTCTTGGGTCGACCGTCCTTAGCGGGCTGGTTCACATTGTAGACATTATGGATGGCAATCTGCCCTTGTTGAGTCTGGAGAAAAAGCGTCGCAGCCATATCTTGATTGGCACCACTATGATACTCCACATGCCAAAGGTCTCTAGGAATGGAGCGATGAATAAAAAAGAAGACTCGGCCGTATTCGACAGGTTCTGGTTGCTCCGGAGCTTGCGACGACTTGTTCTTGTTGCCTTTGCCGCTCCGTCGATTGTGATCATCAGGGTTGTCAGTTGGGACGAGGGGCCTGACTGGGTTCATCTCGAGGTAATAATTTAGACAGGTTCGCCAAATGGTTCGAGGTGACGGATCACAGCCGCAAATGATGTCGGCAGAGCCACCATTTCGGCCTTGTCGCTGATGTGACATGAAGGCCTGCGTGCGCCGCCATGAACCGTCGAAGTTGGCTTGATCAATGACCAGAGTATCAAGCCTCGGGATGCATCGCGCCCGCTCGGCCTGGCGCTTCTTGCGCCGGGCCTGTCGACGCCCCATGTGGAGTGACCGAAAGCGTTGCGAGACAGATAGTGACGCGAATGAGATGCAACAGTACTTGTCTGACAGCTCATCGGTCTGAGAACCGACGAGCTGTCAGGCAGTGTCGACTCTTGTTGACGACCAGAAAGAACAGGTGATGGGATGATGGTAAGAGAAAAGAGTCTGAATGAGTGGATGTTTTAAGATGGAAAAGAAAGAGCAGAAGAGATGATAGTCGCGTTGTGATGAGATGTCCCGACTTGTCTCGAGTGTTTACAGGAGCAAGTTTGGACGCGGTTGAAAGAATGAAAGACTGATTGAATGGCAGAATGAATGAAGAAGGAAGGGACAAAGTGGTCGATGGCGACTTACTTATCAATTTCCGTGGCCTCGGGCAGCCCAAGTACCTGTGTCAGCCAACCCAACACCAAAGGTACAAAGTCGTTCAACGAAACCTCAACTGCGATAATTTGTCAGCGACTTTGGAATGTTGAGAGATCCGAGCGGTTACAATTGCCGTATTATCGTATGATCGAGAAGGAAATCTTTCGAGGCTGGAAATTACACGACGAGGATAAAGATTTGTTCATTGTCGTTGCTGGCGAGGGGTGTGAGCCGCCCGAGCGCGCTATCGGACGGCACAATGGCTCTGAAACCTTCCGCTAAAAACCGCGCTACTGGGGGGGAGTGCAGCCCCTCGACTTCCCCCCGCCTGTACGGCTGAGGCGGGCCCCAGGGGGCAAGAGCCTAGACTTTCAACGCTAAACCAGGCGGGGGTGCCAAAGCAACCTTAATGTACGGGCGCCTCGCAGCCTCGCAGCGCCCGCTATGACGGGAACTATTGTCCCGCGGATCCAGATTACGCAGACCGCCGGACTCACGGCAATCCATCCCATCCATGCCATTGCAACATCAACGGTGTGAGGCTTTGTTGAGTCGGACATTCGGCCCCTGTGCTAGCAAGGTTAGTCATTCAGCACTGTAGCTACTTCGGGAAAGCCCCAATCACCGCTAATCGTATGAATGGTCTTTACCGCCTGCGTATCTAGGTACCGAGGTACCTTCGTCAACGCAAGGAGGAGGAACAGTATTGAGTCCATTCGCGTGACTCAACAAGTTTGCTGAATGCCTATTAGTGCACGTGTTATAGTCACTGAGCTAGGTTCAAGTCAACTCGCAAGTCCAGATATGCGAATCAGCAAGGGATGAAATTGTCCATAGAATGTGGCGAAGCAAATGCATGAGAAGACAGTACTGAGCTATCGTAAGAGATGTTCACTTTGGAGCATGAAAAGCAGGATGTAAAGAGAGATTGTGCAAGAACTAGTAAATACACTATTAATCAGGATTCTTCGAATACCGTTCAGATCCTTTCAATCGACATACATAACAGACACAACAGACAAAGAAAATATCAACACCCAAGGTCCCCTCGACAGCACCTCCACCCCGAAGTCCCAGATAGGCTTCCTCCAGGTCGTTCTACCGCTACCGTCGCTTGGCTTGTCTCGAACGACGTGATTTCAAGGGAATACTGGCGTCAGAATTATCTGATGCATCGCTATTAGATTTCTCTGACTCGCTGCCACGATCAGAGGAGCCGGGGCTATCATGAGCCTTCCTCTTGCTATGTGTAGGGCTTGGAGGCCTCTCGGAACCGCTGACACTGTCGTTGTCACTAGGAACCGATATGGGCCCCTCATAATCCTCGGAATCGCTGCAGGATCTGCGACGGGACGAAGTACCTTTCTTGATGTTGTTTGGGCTAGGCTTCGCCTTTTTGGATGTGGGCATCTCTCTGACCGATCCAGCGCGGCTAGCCTTGCGTACAGAAGGCTTGCGCGGTGTGTTGATGCCACTTGCAGTACCGACAAGGTCATCAAAAGCCTCAAGACGGCGCTTTTTCAAGTTTGCCATGTCAAACGTAGCAGGTGGACTCCTGGTAGTCCTGTCACGTTTCTCACGTGAATGATCTCCCTCCCGGTGAGAGCTGGGCGTCGGCTGAGAGTGAGAAGCCGCAGTACGGGACCGTGACTCAGCTCGGCCACGCTTCTTCTGGGTAATAGAGTCGGAATACGCGGGACTAGGTTCTTTCAACCTTCTTTTCGAATACTTCAGGTTTGACGTATCGGCAGCAGGCTGAGAAGAAAGATGCGATGCCCTTCGGGAGCGTTGACTCCTCGGAGGGGACTCTTCAGAAGCTTCGGAGTGGGAAGCGAACGGGTCGGAGCTTGCCTCATCCTCATCCTCCGAAACGGCAGATTTATGAGACCGGCCGCTATCTCGGAGGAAGGATGACTTGTTCGAGCTCTGTTTGTCGGGCGTCGAGTCCATAGACCGGAAAGGAGAACGTCTTTGGTGAGAGCGACCCTTGCGAGTGTCTTCGGGCTTCAAGAAAGATGGCGTAGGTGATCCAGGAGTCCGATGCTTTCGCTGGAATATGGACCCATTGGGGGCAGTTCGCTTATCCTGGGGGCTCGAAAACAAAGTGTTGACAGTTCCTAATCTCCTCGTAGCTGCCGAGGGCTCTGGGGCTGGAAGCAGTAACTTGGTGGTCGCCGGCGCGTCTCCGAGCCCAAACCTGTCGCATACGTTTTCAATGGCCTCCAAGACTTCAGCTTTGAATGTAGCCCGAGATACTGGTCCGCGCAGAAGCGGAAGCGGCACTGGTACATAGGATGAGAAGGTAGGCTGTGAGAATCGACCGGGAGCTGGTGCCACAACAGATCTTTTCCCCTTCAAAGTAGCTTCTGCGATAACTCTTCTTCTTTCTTCTTCTCTATAAACATCTGCAGCCTGGCTAGCAGCAGTGCTCTCGGCGCCCCGGGCAGCCTTTTCGATATCAGCAGCATGCCTGGCAGCTTTGGCATCCTCCTCGGAGATATCGGGCCAATCACCGTCTTGGACGCCAAGCTTTTTGTCAAGCCATTCTACAGCCTCCGGCCTCGTCTTAAAAGACTTGTCTATTTGCGTATGTTAGAAAGGCTTACATGTTGTCATCATGACTTACTACTGTTGTCCTTGTAGTTGTTTGTCAATATCTGGCGAGTCTCTTCGTCATGTGCAATGCCAGTTTTGAAACCTCGGGCAATTGCATAGAATTTGGCCATGGTTCTCCAGCCTACATGAGAGTAGGCTTGATGGACAGACAGAAGCGCAAGATGGAACAAAGCGAAGTATCGGGGGGCTAACAAGTGATGGGTTTACAGCGAAAGCGGCCTTTGTGACTCTCAGCCGTCTTGCCGTATGTGCCGACTGGGAGCTGACGCGCAACGCATGGCTTGCCTTGTGATGCGGCCAATCACTCGTTGTCCCGACTCGGCATCAGAGATGCTACATGAGATGATGTTCCGGGCTGAATACGACCCGTGTAAGTGACAAAGCAAAGATTCATCTTTGGGGGTCGCGGTATACGCCAGCACGATGCTAATGCCGTAAAGGTTACATCGTACGCGTTCCTTGCAGCTGAACCTTCTCACTAGTCTCATCCGACAACTGCCTGATGGAGTGTCTCCTTATCTATCAGACCATGTCTCATTTATTAAGACTCGGCAATGATGGAACCTCCGGTTTGATGGAGTGATATCGCTTCCTCCAATCTGTGCGCAATGGGAATAGACTAGAGCAGCAACAAGGACCATTGAATCTAGAGCAATATTGGTAAAACATGGCGGCTTGCTGTGCTGTTGAGACGGCCTGTGCGTTTTCGCTCCCCAAAGCTAGGGCGGGATCAGCAGTGCACGGTCGGGGTAGCGTCTTCTTCGCAAACCCCAGGGATTCATCACCGCCACGCTTACGACCCGAGCATCCAGACCCCAAGGCCCACTACCTAAGGCGTAGCCGTGCATAGCGGGACTTTTCAAAACCCGCGCGGCAAGCTCGGCAACATTGAGACTAACTGTGCGACGCCTCGTTCCGAACCTTCAATAGTATCGTCAACCCCAGGCACAAAGTTTAGCCTTGGACCCGTCCGCAAATTGACATGCAAGGCTTATCTAGGGTCTCGCATGGCACGGGTGGCCTCGGAAACCGCTTGACACAGAAACGAGAGCTCTCATCATATCGAGAAAGGGGGGCTCTTGATGGGGTTTCCAGAGGTTCTCGACTTTTCGCAGTTGGCGATGCCCCCCACCTTTTTGTTTTCTGTCTTACTCTGTCCCGGCCCACTCGTCGTTTTTGGCGCCGGATATAGGACCTCACCCGTTAAAACCGAGCACATAAAGCTATACGTTGTAACTCCTGCTTATACTTGTATAATAAATTGACTGGTTCACTCAGGATCATTGCTTATGATTACTGTTGTTTTTTACTTATTTACTGTGGTTAATATTAAGCTGAATAGATATAATTAAATCTATACATTAAGAAGTAATCATAATATTAATAGTTTAGTACTTATATATCTATATTAAAATTGCAATAACATAAGCTTTTAAAGTCTAAGTAAAGCTATTTGTTTTTTAAAAATTTCTATTAAATAT